>MJUU01018191.1:0-38011 GCA_002080025.1 Modiolus philippinarum | reverse complement strand
AAATTCAAGATGATCACACGTGATATCTACAGAATAAATTTATTCTCTACAATTAAAAATTGACGTCATCAAGACTGATTTCGAGATCTCGTATAAGCTATAGGCATACGTTAAACAGAGAATAAATTTATTCTCTACAATGCAAAATTTGTATTATGAATCTTGACTAAAGAAGTTATACTATGTTTGGCACAAGATTTTTTCCTTCTCTTTTATCGCTATATTTTTAATGATATTTTTTGTTTTATTTATCCTTAGCAATCGAACATTTGTATCATCAAATCCTTTTAAGGACACAAAAAGGCACACATTAACTGGGTAATAAACTTATTCTCTTTACATGTAATCGACAAATTTTATCATATTTTACACAGAAGGATTTTAAGCATACTAAATATTACCAGAGAATAAATTTATTCTCAGCAATTGACATTAGCATATTCTTAGAATAAGCATGATTAAATATTTACATGGTTGTATGACATTAGTAGTCAAATATGTGATGTTAGTAATAAAGTAGACAAAGGCAAAAGATGACATGAGTAGTCAAAATATGTGATGTTAGTTATAAAGTAGACAAAGGCAAAAGATGTTAATTTTGCATCTACAAACTTTGGTAGATTGCACAAGATGCCAGTGTGAATCACTGTTGTTCTCTATGACACAAAAACTTCTCGTAAATGTGAGTAATCAAAATTGTACAAAATAAATCTATTACATACCTGTATCGGAGTGTCTACTGCACTACCAAGTTAACTGTAAAACTGGAGAGTATATCTACCCTTTGGTATATTGAGATGACAAATGCTTATCAAACGTTGCAATTTGTTGCTGTTAACCAGACCTGTCCAGACACTATGTAGTGCTACAATAATTTAAAACGCAGCACATAAATAGTATCAAGGGAGTATCTGATAAATAGTATCCTGAAAATAGAATGATGAAAAAAAATATCACTAAAAAGTTATCACTGAAAAGTTAATTCAAAATAACTTAAAAATGACCAAAATGTGTTACTTTTGAAGCACATACACATGCTATTGTTAAAAAAAAGTTAATCAACGAATAATAGGGTCCTTCGTTATGGCACATTGTTACAATATCGTGATAATGTATGTGGATGCCTTCCGACTATAAAAACGCATGAACGTGCAAAATAAAAAGAAGCTTACAATAACATACCAAAAATGAGACCTAAATTTCGATGCAGTCATTCAAACGTCATATATAAGACAGCATGACCTAATTTTGACTGGATACTGAACTGCTATCTGAGATGCATGTCTTTCAAGGCTGCATGACCCTACATTTACGATAACTGAGATCTGAACTCGTCAGGAAAATCGAATGTAAGTCTTTCATGCGGAATATATTGTTCAAAGTTACCTACTTTTTCCTGATTAGGAACCATAAAAATGCCTGTATATTCAAGGTTAGATTCTGTGTACAGAAAAACGTAGCACATATCGATATTTAAATTTTATTTGTAAATAAAGTACCGAAGTTACTGTAAATTTAGTTTCTCCATATATTGCAATTTTGACAGCTTATGCCTCTTTAGTGGAGATGAGAGTAAATTGGCAAAAAAGCATGTAAAGGGTTTAACCCTGTCCTGAGGTTTATCAACCAAATGACCACGTCACAAAATTGATTCCTGTCAGCTAGACAGGCTGATTTTTCCTTATAGAGTGTATTTATTTATGTTCTGCTATGGTAGCCAACTTGGCGTGGAGGCAGAGAATTTAAGAGCTTAACTTAATAACGATTCCATCAAAGTTTTTCAAAATAAGCATTTACTTCAAGATATGAGGAATTTGTAATACTTAAGTCAATAAGGTCTAAAGTTAAACCACTTTGAGCACTGTTTAGGTCATGTTTTTGTCTGATCTGAACATATGGGGCAATATTTGGGAAAAACAGAAAAGCGTGGTGAAGCGACATTCTAGCTATAGGAGTTTCCGCCGTGACATCACAAGCTTGAAAAATTATCTTTGGTTGGCAAGAAATCGTAGTCACTGATAAGGGTCATAAAAATGTCATTTTCAATTAACTGGTGAGAATTTGTTATTTAAGATAAATGGGTAATTTTTTTTTATCTCTATTATGGAATGCTTACACTTTTACAGGATGCAAAAATTTTCAGTTTTTTTTTATTTTTAATATATTTAAAATTAGTGTATTTTGTAAACTATATCATTTTTCGAAACTTTCATATTTTTTAAATTCACATGAGAAAATATTTATCTATTTTTATTAAAACGAAAATCGGGGTAGACAAAATATGAATATCTCATTCACAATGTTTAACATGCATTTTACAGATCCTAAATCGTGCATAAAATAAAAAAGTTATCAAAGATTAGAAATTCTATCCAAATGCTATATAGTGATAGTTCTTCGACTTTGCCAACCAAAAATGTTAATTTGCATATGTAAATTAGATTTTGTGACGTCACTAATTGGTTTCGCGGAAACTCCTATACTTCTTTCATTTAAATTGTTTCAGTTTGCTTCAGTATGTTTATGTTGACAGCCATGTATTTGTCAAATCTGAACATAGCAAGTCATCTTTGTCTAAAAATTATGGTTCAGATTTATTCATTGATATACGTTTTCACCAATACCACATCTAACAACGATACAAAAAGGCGCAAAGGGATAACAATGTTTCAGTTATTTACTCTAGGTGTTGTTGCCTTTCAGTATACAAAGTGTCTGCATCTTTTTATCTTTCAACTTCCCGATTTCTTAAACGGTTTCGATTGAAAAAAAGGAGCCTGTGTGCAATGGTTTGTCATAATAAAAAATACAGTGGAGTTCTGATCACAGAAAATGTCTCATTATTTCTATAGCCGATCTCTTACTTAAGTATTTAACATGAATACAGCGGAAAAGGGCAGTATTGCTTACCTGTGAAAATAACGGACCATCTAAAACAATTCTGGTCTATTAAAAACAGAAACCTCGGCTCACCTTCACAAAACTTTTTTGTATAATAGAGTATTACATTCTATTTTTAGTGTCATTCCGAGACATCCATAATTACCAACCCTGGTGGATTAAATTGATAAGGGACGAACCTCCTTCTAAAAAATCTTGGATTACAATGTTTTGCATCATAAAAACGGCAAAATATGAGGTTTTTTTTTTTCAAACAAATCATTAATTTGCACATTAACATAATAATTAGCTGCTGAATCGTAACTCTATGGGTCCTTTATATTTTTGAATTGATGGACCAAACGTTGGTCATACAGAGGTAAGGTTACGCAGCCACATAAGAGTAACAAACTGAAGACGAGCTTTTACCGAGAAATCGTCAAAATGCTTCTTCGTGGTAGTAGATAAATATAGTATATCCCTCCGGATTACGATATTTCTCCAATTCGAGATAGTTAAATTTGTGATTTTCAACATGCGAGCTTTAACGAGCATGTTAAAATCAGAAATTTTACTACCGAGATTGAGAAATATCATAATCCTCGTGCAAACGGAAGGATGTATTGTTTCTCCAATGACTTTTACTGTGTTGCAGGTGCATATTCAATGGTTCAGCACGGTTGTCAACGTTTGCCGCGCTATCTGAAAGCCTTGTAACGATGACGTCACAATAGACATTATGAATGAAATGAAACGTTGAGGGAAACATCACGCAGAAATTTAACCAACGTGTGGATTAAAAATTATACGTTTTTTTAACCAATTGGGTTAACACGCTAAGAATTTGAAAAATGTATTTATATATCCTTATTTCCGGGTGTTACAGAGATGCTAAAATGATATTGGAGTCCGGGAACATTTCTGGTTAATTAAAGAAGGTTATTTCTTATTTAGTGCAAGAAACTATTCACCGAGTTCTTTTCAACGGCACAGGAATCATGAAAGTAGTACAAATAACTAAAAACCGATGTTACAAGATATGAAATCTAGATAATTTGTGAAATTTGGTCGTTTTTATATAAAATTAGTGGGGAAATGTACAGTTGTGTGCTTAATTATGACCATAATTACCGAACCGATCGGTAAACACACATTTTGGTAATTCCGTTCTGTAAAACCTACTTTTACGCTAATATGCATCTAATTTCGGAACCTCAATATCCGTGCCGTAATTAGACCTTTCTAAAATAAATCAGGACAACATACCCGATAGACCAGTACTAGGTTAACCGTATTTTAGGATTACATGTACTTTAAAAACGGAATTGTTGACTGCCCGTCTTTGTGGTAGTACTGATTTTTTTTCATTTCTCTTATCAAGTACATTTTTATTAGTACTTAAATAAATAAAACTTTTATCTATCGTTCACAGTATGTAACCACATACCTGGACTCTACAGCACATGGCCATACTACAGTATACGCAACTGTACATGTATCACGTGACATGTACAAATTTCAAATACAATATAAACATGATAAAATTCATCTCTTCTCGTACTGCCTTTGAAAAGATCGAGCTCGGTGAACATGTTCTCGCTGTAATTAAGGAAAAACTTACGAACCGTAGTTTCCGTGAACAAAATTTCGCACCATAATTTGCCAATTATAACACCAGAATTTTTTACCTATGTTTAAACTGCAAAATGTATGATTAAAAGCGGTAAATATCTGTTTTTTCACATTCAATGCACAAAATAATTGTGGCCATGCACTAGCTGTGCCAGGTCTACAAAAATCAAGATATTCTATAACCAAATGCACAAAATTTAAAGAGATTATGTTTCTCTGGAATGTCTTCCCATTAGTAGAGTTTATATGTATATAAGTGTTCATTGTTATTTCCTTTACCAAAGGAAGCAATCATTGACAGCACACAAAACCGGAAATGAATGGTCCCGGTTTCGATTCACAGCAAAAATTTTAGGATTTAATGTAGGTCCAGTTAGATGATAGACGTAGATTTTTTAGATGCCTTTAACCAATTTCAAACTCTGACATTTTTCACAAATCCTTGGCATTCTTATTTTATCAGTGTTGGTAACAATCCTTGTAAAAGTATCAAATAAATATTCTTTAAACTTTTGAAATACGAAACGTGTGAGAAGTTTAACATACATCCTGGAAATTTTCGCCTTGCATAAGATGTGACAATTAATTAACAGACAATAATCCGACATTTTGATCCATTTTTTTAGCATGCAAATACATGAATCTATTGTTTTGTCTGTGAAGCTTTATCTTAGATACAGTACTAATTAGGTATAGCCAAACATAGGGAAGTATTTAACAAACAGGCGTGAATAGATAACGAACAAAAAAAAAATAATTATTAAAGTGTGGCAAAAAAAGAATTTAATTAATTTATTATTTTACAAAACTTTGTTAACCCTTCATTCTGTTACAAATTACTTCCAGCTCGCTAACTTGCATTGACGGAGATCTCGAATTACGTCGGTAAAGTGTAACAGTCTTCAGATTTGGTGCCGATATTCTTATTTTATTTTTCTGTAGCCTCATATAGATAGAGTTGTATTACGAATAGATTTGGAAGGATAATACCACGGGGTTTTATTCAACATATGTTGAAAATGAAAATTTATCTAAAAGGTTAGAACCAGTTTTTACTTCACGTATCATTCGAGAAATTGTTAATACACAACAAAAAACATAATGTCTACTTTGCGTTGTCCTGAAACTGTCAAATTTGAGGAGACTGTGAAGATATGAAAGTTGCAAATCATGAGATTTTACCTAGACTCCTAGTATACATTTTGTATACACCTCTTATAACATCTTTTTTTTTTAATTTCAAAGTAACATCCTTATTCCGCAATAAAGATATTAAAACAGGAACCTTTTAGGTATCCTATTGTATAATGGTCCCTGTAAGAAGGATTGGATTTGCCATGTCATTGTCCCTTGGTCAAACTGCAGACAGTTTCATTATTTTTTTAAATGTATTACGGCGATACGTACTCCGAGTTCCCGATTTTACATATAGTGATGCTTTTCATATTTTATACAACTGAAATCCTTTTTTACAAGTAGACAATGACAATAATTTTCTGAATGTTAACGTAGAACGAATGCTCCTACGTGAATTTGGCTTTTTAAAAACTTGAATTCATATTCAAATTATTTTTATTTCGTAGAAATGAGGTTTCCTAACACAAATAATAATTTTAGAAAAATCACAGGGTTACTTAATTATATATTTTTCAATGCATAAGCAATGAAAGAATATGAAGTAAATGCACAAATGACAAAGACTCTACAAATGCATGACAAAACTAAGCAATGGACAATAGAACAACGCTTTTATTGTTGTTCTTCATCTTGAATTCACCATGAGGCCTTCAACAATGAGCTATCATCATAGTAAGTTCAAAACGGCCCCTAGCACAGGTCAGAAAGAAATTCATTGCTAGATGTCGAGCAACTCTACATCCATTTTTTTTTACCAAAAGACACGGGATCGTCAACAAGAAAAAAAATAACTGGAAAAGTGTTCTTAAAACGGCTGTCATCTGTTGCCCGACAAAAGAATATAGTAGAAGACCATAAACGAAGACAAGCACAACATTTAATCAACCACAGGGTACTGTATTATATTTCTCGATTATGTTTATAAAGGTATTATGTTTATTTTCTTACGGTTTTGGTAAATTAATTAAATAGTATATACGTCAGACAATGAAGTCGTAACCAGATGTGACAGAATCTAGAAGGCAGGCTGTTTTTGCACGGGTCAAAATAGCAGGACACAGAATTTTACACTGATGTGTTAACTGATATAAATACATCTAATTGTAACCGTTTATTGTGTAACTACTGTAACTTTCTTACCCTTTGTAACCATTGCATCATTGGTTTATTAGAATAAAAAAGTAAATATTTATGTAACCATAGATGCACATGCTTTCACGACAGGTTAAGAGCAAATAAAACACAAAATTTGCACCAGTATGTACATGTAGATTGACAGATTTGTAAAAACTATCAAATAATGATTCAAATGAGAAACCCCCACCCCCCCCNAAAAAAAAAAAAGAAAAAAAAACATATCAGAAAAGTATGAAAATGTGCATGACGACAGTGCGTGTGTATATATTGTATGTTCTTTTTTTATTTTGGTTCGATATAAAATGTTCAAGATTTTTTTGCTCCATTTTATAAGGATAGATCGGGGGAAAGCAGACAATGATTTAGAGAAAGGAGAGAGGGGCTGGACAAAGGAGAAAAGGAACAAGTAAGGGAGGAGGAAGAAAAGAAAATGCAAGTGATACCGGGAGAAACGAGAAAGGTTCTACCAAAAAGCAGTTTATCAATGTAAAGTATTGATTTGACCTTAAAAGCCGCCGAACAACTCAAAAACAACACAAAAACAACTATTTTTAAACAACGAACACCAACTTAAAAAAAAAAAATCATTTACTAAAATTCAAACCATTGTGAATAAATAACAACAAATACGCGAATATGGTGTTTTGGTCGAACGCCCATTATATTCAACAGACAGAACAAATTCAATACGTCAGAAAAAAATTACAGCAAATACGCAAATAAAGTATTTTTTTTATCAGAACGTCCAATACACAACAGACAAAACACCACCGAGCGCCTCGAGTTTATCACAAAACACATTTGTTAAACCACCGAACAACAGCTGTGGAAAAATTTAACATCCTTTTATGAGAAATGTTAAGTATTTAAAATAAAGGGCGATAAATTTGCGAAAAAAAATGTTTTTTTTACCCAAACCACGTAACCCAAACGACCATTTCATTCAACAGACAACCCACTAAGAACACCTGAAAAATTCTACCAAACCATTTTTATCACTGAACACCTACTTTAGATATGTATCAAACTTTTTAAAAGAGAAACAATGCATTGTGAATAAAAAAAAACAGCAAATATGTTGTTCAAACAGTTTTTGAAAGCATTAGATGCATTTGTGAAACTTAAACACTGGGGAGGGAGGCCAAAATACAGTGAAAAGTGGCCATGTCCACGGATATGAATGATATAAATTTCATTTTTTTGTTTTTGTTTTTTGTTTTTTGGGTTTTTTTTGTTCGTTCGTTTGTTAGTCTGTTTGGTTTTTTTTCTGTTTTTGCTTTTGTTTGTCTGCTAGGTTTATTTATTTATTTTTTGTTTTATTTTGCTTTTTTGTTTGTTTGTTTGTTTTTTTAAATATTTTCTGTTGTTGTTGCTTGTGTTAGACGTATTTTATATACTTTATCAATTGATTTTATATATTTTCTTTGGTGGTTCTAGCAAACTGTTATTTCAAGATCATAATCTTGATTTAATAAGTATGTTTAACCAATTAGGTAAATCTGTAGTCGTAAAACAGCGGGAAGATAAACATGGTACAATTCATATGCTATAAATTTAATATATTGTGATAAAAAAAACTATACATATTTAAATAAGAATAAAAATATTAAATCACTTTAATTGCAAGTGTGTCTATCGATTTTTGATAGACATTAATTAGTAATTGATTATTAATAATAAAATGGGTTTTAAACATAATAATAAAAATTCAATTTATTTTAATTTGGCATGTAAAAAATATAGACTTCCCTTTAACAATAATATACCGACATTGCAGTTAACTTAAGTTCTGTAGATGGTCATTTCGGTAACTTGTGGCTCTTCAGTGCAGATAAAAATTAAACTTTTGGAAGACAAAAAAAATCAAACATATGAAGAACAGATAAACTTAAAAGGTAAAAGTAATGCCAAAATCAGCTAAGAACAGAGCTTTGTATGGGGGAGAGTTAAATTTCCATCTTTGATTTATTTTCTATTGATCTTTATATTATGTCTCTGGTTTCATAAAATAATGATTCGCTAAATTGTCCATCAAATTTTCACAGGTAGCCTAATTTTAATTTCGCTAAAACGTTCTTCGTCCGCACCGACCAGCATGACTTACACAAAAAAAAATGAATGCAATATTCATATTAACAATAAAAATACATCGTAACAGAGGACCCCGAGGGAACCCCGGGATATAGAAATAGGACCCAGTATCTCCGGCTTGCGGGGTGTGACCCCTCCTAAGCGGAGGCTGACCCCGAGGGTCCCGGGATATAGAAATAGGACCCATTCCGTGGTTGTGCGGAATTAATAAATACACAACCCATCTTTCGGATGGGATGTAAACTCAGGTCCACGTGTTGGAAGAAATGCCACGCTTCCTGCACGTTAAAGAACCCTTGTAGCAAGCTCTTTTTGGGGTGGTCCGTAGGTGATCGGCTACAAGGCTAAATTCCCCGCCCTTGACGATTTCACCCTACTTTTCCAGTGGCAGTCAGAATTTCCGTCCCATGGCCATTTCCATACTCCAAAGTGATTATTTATTAACAAACTTGTTCTCGTCTTGATATAGCTGAAATATTGCTGAGTAGACGTTAAACAATATTCAATCATTCAATCAATCAATAAAAATACACAACTTTTTACATCTTTAATTGATATTTCTAAAATGACATCAAATGAGACGGTTGGATATCTGGATATAGATAACAACAGCTACATACAAGTTGCAGACTTGCTACGAAAATTAAAATTTCTGTATAATTACTGAAAAATATTTCATATGCTTGCAAATTTAGTGTGTGGTGTAACGTTATATACGTTCTGCTTTCTTTATGGTGTTCGGTGGTGTTCGTGTCTGTTGAATGTTCAGGACAGTTGGCAACAGTCGTTATTTTTCAAAGTAATTTGTTGGACTGTCTTCAAAATTCTTTTAATTCTGTTATATATATATATTTCAAAACTCATTTAAATTCTGATATATATGTATTAATTCTTCAACACTAAGTGTTCGGTGATTTAAGAAATCGTGTTTTCAATGTTTTTGGGGTGTTTGGTGGTGTTCGGTGGTGTTCAGTGGTGAATGGCGGTGTTCGGTGGTAAAAAAGATACAACACTCAAATGCCATCAGATCATATAACAAAACCAATCAACCAGTTTGTCTATATTTTATACTTTGTACCCGAAGGTGGGGTTGACGGATTAAGCTAAAAGGGGCAGGGTAACATACATGTATGTGTCCTTAAATTTCTTAGTGTTTCCGCACTAGCGCATTTGGTCGAAGATAGGATACGATTAAAGGATAAGATCGAAATCTTCCCAGATTTCTACTGGCAAAACAGTAATATTTTTCAAATAATGTCCTTGAAAGGCTATGCACCAACCTGTTTCAGAAAGGGGAACTAAATTGCGCATTTAGAATGTGCTTTGTATTCAGGGGAAANNAATATATATATATATATATATATATATATATATAAACTGTAAACGTCAACTTTTTTCAAGTACTATTATTTCGCGTCTGATTGTTGTTGAGCTCTAAAGTTTAATTCTTAATTTAAGGCTCATTCGAATGTTGACTGAAAAACGGCCCGAAAAAAAAAATGGAAATAAGTCAACGAAAACTTTGACCAAAAAATAGTAAGAATCTTTCCAATTTATCAAATAACGCTTTCGAACTGTGATCGCGGAACCTTTATCAATTAAATCAAACATAAATTAGACATTCGCAATCAATTAACACTCAGTGCGACACATTCTATCAAGAAGGTGACAAAAAGACACGAATATGATGTTCGCCCTTTTGAAGTGTCATTGTTTATCATCTATATAGGTTATAAATCTATGGGAGAATTTTATCTACTACAGAAACTCTGTTAATTATTTTCTTCCAATTATTATTCTTGTTTTGAATCAAATAAAATTATCTTTCATTTTGTTGTTGTTTTAAATCAATCGCCGATTTAGTTTGGGACTAATACACATTCGGCATTACATGTTTATATGGTCCTGTAAATAAAATTGGACAAATATGGGACTTTTGAATCAATTATCACCGGGAACAGTTCTATTTTAATACGTAAAAAATCAATACATCAATACACTAAAAGGGAATCACAAATTAATGAACACTTGAGCCAAGTGAGATTTATATTCAATCGATTTGTAGCGCTTCAGGTTATTATTTTATTTTTATTTTTATTTATTTATTTATTTTTTTTTTGTTAATTAAAAAAGTTGAAGAATTGTCATATAGGAAAAATTATGAATGCACTTCAACTTCATAAAAAGTTTGTTTTTATGTGTTATATAATTATTCTAAATCCAGTTTCCTTCTTACTGGTATCCGAGGCAATCGTTTCCACCTTCAATTACACGAGAGTTCCTATCTCGAAAGTCCCATATTCAGCAATAAAATTGTGCATATGACTAGACACTGAATTTTTGCGTTATAGATGTGTAAATAAATGAAATTCTTTATAATACAAAAGTTCCATTGATATGATACACACCATTTATTTTTTTTTAAATCTAGCGAAATAAAATGGCTTCAAGATGTCGTCATTTAACAAAATAACGAAGTTACTGGGAATTTACTTTCTGCATATGCGCATTTCGACAACTTATGTCTCTTCAGTGCAGATAAAATCTAAACGTTTGGAAGACCATAAACTCAAAGATGTTTAGGACAACTTATGTTTCTTCAGTGCAGATAAAATCTAAACGTTTCGATGTTTAGAAACTGATAAAGAACAAATATCCAAAATGATTTAAATGTAAAGCCGAAATCAGCTAAGGGCAGAGCTTTGCATGAGGGAGATACTCCTTAGTTTTCAACAAAATTTATAAAAAAATAGATAGTGTAAGTTTCAAAATACAATCGGCTTTCGGGTCAGCACCAAAGTACTGACTACTGGGCTGGTGAATACCCTCAGAGACTAACATTCCACCAGCAGTGGCATCGACCCAGTGGTAACAAACACTAAATACCGAAGTTACTAAATGAGATGTTCAAATTTGAAAATCCCCATCGAAACGGGAAGATGAGCGAATAACTGTGACAAGATTTAATACTGAAATATAAATAAGATAGAGCACTTTCGTTATCGTCCTCGGTACACCTCGAGAGATAAGAAAGTGCTTTATTTATTACATAAATCCCTCACGTTACCAAAAAAAAGTTATTTACATGTACACTTCACATGTTTTACCCCCTCCCCGAAGTTTTATCAGTTTTATTTTAATATTCTGCACCAAAAAAATCGAGTAAAATCTGTTTTGATTCCATCTTGAACCTGAATACTCATTTTTTTTCATTTTGGTTTCGCCCGAATGCAAGTTCGACACATAGGTAGAACTATCCGTCACCTTGTCTTACTTCAAGAGGACACTCATCACTAACAGATGAGAAAAATATCGACACCTTTTTAACATCCCTTCTCTAAAGCGGTTTATGAGTTTTACATTAAAATATCCTGTTGTGGTTGCCTGTCACAAGTGTCGTGTCATAAGTAAAGCGTACAAATGCACTTTGTCGCTATACGTTTTTGTAGATAAAACATTACATTTTTTTACATAAGGGAGAACGATATGGATTTAAGATTCAGAACCTATTAAGTTCAAGATTGTAGAAAATTTTAGTGCTTCTGGTATATATGCACAGTCAGTGTTTTCTTGATGATGCGAAATGAGGAATCCGAATTATCCAGTCTCCAGTCGTGAGATAATCGATTACGGGGTGGGATTGAATATAGAAGTTGTATTTGGTACTGTAAACTTTGCTAATATACGTAAGGTTTTATTTTCGCTTTTCTAATAAAAATGAAAAGGAAAAATTAAAAAAAAAATCGTTTTTTATCCATTCAAACATGGGACTAATATAACATAGTCCCAGTTCAAATCGAATGAACGAATAAGCAATACAAAAGAAAACAGCAAAATATATCGTAAATCTGAACAGCTTACTTTATGACTTTCTTCAGACAAAACTTGTCATGTGTTTTACTTTTTTCCGCTGTTAGATCAGAGTGTCACATGTTTCATCACGCTGTTATTAATTAAGGGCTATCCTGTGGCGATAATATTCCTTTGATTTCTTTGAAGATAGTCACATGATTATCGAGATCGTCGTTATCTCCTGTCATTTCTAAAGTGGTCTTTGTCATGTTTGTGTGGCCGCCATCATGCATTAACCGAGAAGTTTTATGAATACTTCGGTAAGCTCAATTTTATAAATTTTTAATTTACATGATATTTTTGTTTTAACAGCTAAAGTTAACATAAAAATAATAACGAATGATGGAGAAGAAACGCTGTGCACAAATGCGAGAAGAATTTACTCACACCTATAAAATCTTTTTTTTTTAACAGAGGAAGGGGAAATGATGATTCTTTTCGTCAACAGTTGCTCAACTCTATTTACTTCAAGTCTACTATAGCCCTCGTTTAGAGTGTCACAAATCATTTCATTGAAAATTTGACATTAGAAGAAAATTTATTTCAAAATGCAACAGTATACCGTGAAGCCATGCCTTCCCGGGTAAAAGTATACCCTGGTGTATGTTTATTTTGAAGAAAATACCAAGTCGCAGTTTCTGCATATGCGGATTTCGACAAGATATGTCTCTTTAGTGCAGTGCAAGTATCTTCTTGGTAAACAAATGTATACAAATGGTATATATCATGAGAGAAATGGAAAAATAACATTCTATTACCATATCATTTTATTAATTATTTTAAAATATTTCTATATACTTGTAAATAACAAAATACCGAAGTTACTATCAATTTATTTCCTGCATATGTGAATTTCGACATTTAATCATTTAAATTATACTTTTAATTGGTGTATGCCGAGTTTGTATTTGAAATGCGCCGCGAGATAGAGAGGCTTCAGTTTAACAAATGTAGTGGGGTTTCAATTTTGCACTAGTGTGTTGTCCTATCAGAAGAACAATAATATTGTGTGTTTTACATGTTTAATATTTTTCTATTAAGTCGTGAAAATTATACACTAGTTTAGTGTACACAAAGAGAAAATTCACTTCTTGAAGAAATAAAGTGTGACTGTAAGAATTCGAGTTGGAGATTATTCGACTTAAAGTGCGCGGTAGAGGGAGTTCGAGTAAAAGGTAGTGGTATTACTAAAGTATAAAAGATTTTTGAAATTCGAATAGTGATTTTTCAATGTCAGTTGACGAGTTTTAAGTTCGATTCAAGTATCCTATGCCTTTTTATACGGAGACATTAATAAATAACTTAAAAAAAATTCACAGTGAAGTATTTTTTATTTTGAAAAAAATTTACAAAAAAATGAAACAAGACACCGACAAACAGGAATTATTTACAGAAATAATGCATGTTTTTGTTATTATATGTGGGTAATAATTTGAGTTTGAATGTACTAGAAATGTTCTTAACTGGAGTTGTAGTCAGCAATATTCGAAACCATTTCAGTTTCCTATTAATTAGAATTCTCCCTCTTCTACTACTGCTTAGCCAACCAAATTTACAATGTTTGAAATTATGAACTTCAATGTGTTGTAGGCATATCCGGTACACGAAGTGACAAATAACATTTAATATGCCTTTAGATCCACAACTGTTTTTCACGAGTCGCAGTCGATATTTGCATGACTGGAAAATATTGAAGGTTGTGAATTTACTCTTAAGCTACATTAAATTTTTGAGAAATAAGTACGTGCCATAAGACTTGAATTTGAACCCAAAATAATATTAAAAAAAACTATATAAACTGAAACAGCCTGATTTTAGTAACAAACCCGTTCAAAAAATTTGATATTTTAAAATTAATACAAACATTTTCTTCTTTTGGGTTGTAAATATGTTTTGATTCTTATTTTGATAAGATACGGTCTGAAAACCTCAAAGACTATCCCGACAAAAGCTAACCCGGATAATCTAGTCGTTATATTCCACTCACTACGATCGCGACATTGACGTAGAAGAAGAGAATCGGATACGGAGAGGGCTTGAATTGTTCGAGTTAGACAAAAGCTCACAAGACACTCTGTATCTTACATAACAAAATACCGAAGTTACTGATAATTTAGTTTCTGCATATGCGCATTTCGACAACTTAAATTAGAAATAGACAAAATTTATCCCGTTTTTGGACATATGTCTGTTATATGTCTATCTTAAAGATCTTATCATATGCCCCCGCCTTCGTAATGTTAACCAACCTTACACAAATTGTGACCATACTGATGATAATATTACTAATATACATCGTTTGAACATCTTTTACCGATTATTTGATTTGTTTAGCATTTTACTTGTACTGAGGCTCCAATCAAAGAAAGTATCTCTATTCTTAACATTTCGATCTAACATAACTAGGACGTGTGAATACAGAATGAAAACGGTATAAAATACTATATATTGTCTTAACGATTTTCATAAATGGCTGAACAATGGGTGTGTATTGATACTTATCTGACTGTCAGTCAAGGGAACATATCTGGTAAAATAAATACACGTAAGATATAAAGAACATAAAAACATGCATTTCCTTTCATGAAAAATATCAACAATTTGCATTAACCCCTGATTACCGGCTCCCCCGGGAGCCGGTATAAATAACCAGTCGCCGGAAGTTAGCCTGGGGTGAATAATATCTGAACGTGTATGGGCTAAAAATAACAGTCGCAAAAGAAATAAATGGTTTTCTGTTCCTTGATTGGTCTAAAGTTAGAACAATGTAAAGTATGATCAACGATCCCGTAATAAAACATTGCTGGGTCGTTTTTACAATCATCATAGTAGGTCGTTTCGAAACTCAATGGTATTGTGTGGATAGCTGCCCCGAGTTCCGATAGTTGTTTACGTCTTTTGTCTCAATTGTGTTTTCCTGTGTAGTCCCCTAGCAGATTGTTGCGTGTAATTATAATATTCAGCCATTGTAGGTGTTTCCCGTTGTCCCTTTTATTCCATGGTGTGTAATTAAATGACTTTGAGATCAAAAGACATGCTTCCAACTCTTGTAGAAAGCGTTTATTCAGTTGAAAATTTACAATTAATTCTGTTAATTACATTTACCAAGTATAATTTAGTAATATTTTACGAAAGGATATGGAGTAAATGAACATGAGACCATAACACATATGTTAACTCCAACTGCAATAATATTAATGAGCTGTATGGCCATTTCGGAAATTAATTCCTCATCAGCAGCACTCGAACCCAAACAAAGGAAATCCATGTTAAAAAATGTTTAAATTGCATAAAACCAAAAGAAATCCGAATAATTAGTAATATCGAATATAGCAAAGGACAAAACTACGATGGAGGGAGTTAATCCTTCGGTTTTAGAATTTACATAAATTTAGATAATATTAATTTAACAAAGAGTACACATGAAATATTATCTCATGTACAAGTACACCATATCTAAGAAAAATAAAGAGCATACATCTCTACCACGGGGAATGTTTGGATTAAAGAAAGTTTTGCTATGTTGCATGCGTACGGTCAACTTAAGTCATTACTGTAAAATGAAAAATAGGTATAGTGTTAATTATTCTGTTTGAAATGATATTGAGAACAAATTCTAAGGGGCAAATTGTACAGGAAATGCCTTTTAGTAACGGATGCGGGAGTTATATGTCTCATTTCGAGCTTGACCCTTTAATTTTCAGGTCTGAAAGATTTTCGATAATCATCTGTTTACAATGTATGTACTAGATATTCCTCCAGTCAAGGAACAACCCATATTTGCATGGGTAAAATCCATACACTCCCTAAAGGGAGTATTGGAGATATGTCCTAACTATTCACGCTGATAATCAAATGGTTCGTGCCTAAACCAGTAAGAACATAGTCTATTGGAACACTTAACAGTCCGTTTCTATCTTGATATCATTTTGTGTGGGTTGTTGACCAAAATCGAACACCAGAAATGTGACTTACAAATGCTGGATGCTATTGCACACACTACACATATCATATATCTGTATTGAGTAAAAAAGCTAAGAGCCGGTAGCTTTTTAGAAAAGCTTAACTTGTGACCCAATTACATTTATATTAAGAAGGCTTCCACTGGAAAATTTAAGTAACAGATGTCCTGTTATGGTACCGTATAACATCACGAATTCGGAAACCAGTCTGGCATATTTGAATATTGTCTTTTTAGGAGATGATATAGTTCCAAAGAAGTGTTTATTCTGTAATATATTCAATGAGTTGAAAGCTAAATCTTGACAAGATTATATTGTTTGGATTCTTTTAAGCCTAAAGATTTTGTCATATATTGGAATAACAAAATACCGATGTTACTGTTAATTTATTTTCTGCGTATGCGCATCTCGATAAATTATGTCTCATCAGTGCAGATCAAACCAAATTGAAGGCGTAGATAATTTTTTCTTTAAACTAGGACTGTAAGTACCTGTCCTCTACTCCTCCGGTACCGGTACTGACTTGTATGATTTGTTCAAAGATGGCTCTTCGTGAACCGTGTCAATTCATTTGAACTTTTAAGTAAATTTTTCTCTAAAGCTCTTATTTTGATAAATAACTATCAAGTTGTACCCATATTTTCCAATTTAAACTTATACACCTTATTCTTACTTTGGCTGATGCAAGTTTTATCCTAAACTGATTGAAAACTGGTTGTCGATCTTACCTGGGCTAAACATGGGATATTCATAACTCTTTCATTCGGGATAAAATAAGTTGGTTGGAAATGTAACCCATGGATAAAATAGTTGATTCTCCTCATCTTTTTAAAATAATATGTCTTTGGAGATTAAAGCAAGTACATGCTACAATTTATTCCCTGTGTTCATTATGGCTAGCAGACGTAATTGACGCCGGCTGTAAGAAAGTCCTCTATCGTGTGGTCTGAGGCTTTGGGATACCATACAAGCCCTGTCCTTGATTAACTAGAGTTTTCTATGTACCAGGTGTGTTTTTGTCACATGTACATTCCCTCCATATCCTTTCATATTTTTTCCATAATTGGACATTAAAACAGGCTCTTCGTAATATTTTCACGAGTTTGACAAAACAGAAGCAATGCATACAGTCAAGACTAAACATGCTTTGTGAATCGAAAGCTGTACCGTCACTGAAGAATATAGCGAAGAAAGTGTTTGGCTAAAAATATAAAAAAGAGTGCTTTGTGTAATGAAAATTTGAAGCAATTTTCGGACCTCACACTGCCATTTCGATATCACACCGGCGATGGTCACACTGCTACTACATCTCATTTACAGGTTATTATAACTGTTTTTTTTTCCTCCTATTCGCATAAACACATCACGGTAGCTTTGATTGCCTTGGTAAAAATCATAAGCCAGTATTAATCATAATCCAGTAATTTGATTTCTTATGGAAAGTCATTTCACAAGCAGTTATACATTCCCGGAGGGGTTGATGAGCATCTTTCATACTACGTCTAAGTGTAGGTTTTAAACATACTTTTAGCATCAATTAAGTTACATATAAGAAGTCCGCTTCACTTCAACAGAGATAAAAACGTAAACAGTTCCCATAATGCAAAAGTCTGAACATTCCGAAAATCAAAGTACAAAAGCACTGATAACCACTTTTTTTAAATTGTAGCCCATAAATTTTGTAAATACGGTGTATTGCGTTGCCAATCGTTTGGCGTCCTGTGTTTGTCATACGTCAGTCGTAATCTTTTCGTTCTAAGATATTCACTAGAAACCACTGTGCTAATTGGAATCAAACTTGGTCAAAATGGTCCTTAGATAGTGTCCTTAAAATGTGTCCAGCAGGTCCGCAACCAATTCAAAATGGTCCCTGGCAGGGAACATAGTTTCACAGTGGATCCAATGCAAAACACCACCAACAGATCTTAGACACTTCGTGTCAATAACGTCAGCCAAAGTACAAATTAAGTCCATTCCAAAAGGGTATCTGACAGGGTCGTACCTCAACCAAGGTATAGCCACCAGTGGGATCATAGTTTAATATTGGATCCTAAGTAAACATTGATTCAAAGAACCTACTAATTCACTTATTCACAAAAACAACGACAGTAGAATACCGAAGGAACAAAGGAGCTCGAGGGAAATCCACAAAAATCGAAGTCCAAAGACATGGCCAAAACGAGAACCAAAGACATTAGACAGACACAAAGCACAGAAACAGAAATCACAACATTCAAAACAAAGGCACTCACAGTGTGAACTCCAGTGAAAGTGAGTGACATCAGGTGCTCCGGAAAGGTAAGCATGTCCTGCTCTGTTAACAGCACCCGTCACACTGTGAGTGAGTCGATCCAGGAAAATGACAAAGTCGATAGTCAAATCCGGGAAGACGTGAATCTAGCTAAAAATATCCATTTTCATTTGAGATACTGACACGTCATATCTTTCAATGATGTTATGGTGACGGCCATAGAATGTTTTGAGGGATGAAATTAACATAGGTTGAACAAATCCCTGACTAAGCAGCTTTTAGGACAGTGTTTTTGCTCTGTTCAAAAAATCACTGTACAAACTACACGAGTGTCTTTAGACCCTTCCTTCCAAAAAGGCATTGCTTATGTCTGTACTTCATCCTAGATTGCGACAATAGAGGAATTTAGCTGAATATTTGACGCCATGAAAAATATATCTAAAGATCTCTGAAACTACCAGTCTGAATCGAACAAGACGTAGGCACAATGGAAACGAGATGATTCCTTCCAAAAAGGTATCCGACAGGCCCATACCTTGAGTCCAAGACCAAGGCCACATAATTTTACTCTAGACACCATGGAAAACACATTCAAAGACCAATTTGGACAAAACTTGCTCAGTGGTTGTTAGATGGTCCACCTGCTAAACGGTATATGGCTGGTCCAACCTCATTAATTTGAAATTGAACCCTAAAGAAAACACATTCAAAAATCTTCTCAGAAGATACTAGTAAAATCAAAACCAAACGCAATTACAGTAGTTCTAAGCTGGTCTATTCAAAAAAGGTATCTTGCAGATCCATACCACACAGTTTAACATTGGACCCCATTGTAAACACATTCAAAGATCCACACTTTATACACCAGATGATCCTCATAAAAAAAAAAATACCCGACAGGTCCGTTCGTCATTGATCATAGCCAAAGGAAATTTTAGTTGTACATCAAAGATTCAATTGGAAAGAAATTTAAATTTCTTCTCTGAAACTACTTGTACAATTTGAACAAAATTTGTCACAATGATCTTTAGATGGTCCCTTCCAAAAGGTATCCGGGAGGTCCGTACATTATACAAGTCGGCTGCGAGAAAAGATCATAGATTAAAATTGTATCCTATGTAAAACAAATTCAAAGATCTTCTCACAAAATACTACTCCCTATAAAACAAAACTTAAGATTTAATGGTTCTTAGGTGGTCCATACCCAAAAAAGTTTACGGCAAGTCTGTTCGATATCAATGATGGCTGCGAGCAGGGATTAAGTTTTAACATTGGACCATATGGGAATCACAATCAAAGATCTTCTCTGTACTACTATTCCCCTTAGAAACAAACAGCATAGTCACAATGGACTTATTATGGTTTCGGCAATTCTGTAACTCATTCTTGCTGGCCATCATAGGTGAATTTAGTAAAACATTGGACCCCGTTGGAACACACTCAAAGATCTTCTATTTTGAAATTTTGCTATGTCCATTAATAACAAACTAGGTTTAAAAACATGTATCTCGCAGGTCTGAACCATATCAAAGATGGCTGCCAGTAGGGAACTTAGTTTACCAAATGACGCAAAGGGAAACAAATTAAAAAATCATCCTTATGTACACTGCTAGTACTAGTCCACCAACAAAACCAAATTTAAGTCACAATGGTAAATAGAAGGATTGTCCCAGAAAAGGTATCAAGCAGATTTGTGCTCAATCCAATGTGGCCAGATAGTTAAAAATTAAATCATGGACCCATGAAAAAACATTGAAAAGATCATCTATGAAACTACTAGTTCAACTAGAGCTGTCCGGAAAGCCAGACTAATACCTCCGCAGCTGCATTCGAGTACCAATGCATGTCATTTGAAATTGGACCTTCAACCCAATGGTAATTGGAAAGTAAATCTAACAGAAATAAAGCCTGTTAGGACTGAACTTTCATGTTTTATTCTAATCAGTTCATATCTGCTACTTCATATAAAAGGTAATACATTTAATAATAAATAAATTGGTGGATACAAAGATGATTTAACAAGGCTCTCGACACAAAATAAACAACGATTTACTATCATTAAGGTCAAAGGTCAAAATTTGGTACGTGAAACATCGCCTTCCCAGGATTCATCCACATACCAAGTTTGATAATCATGGTGCATCAGTACAGTTCTACTCCGGATACGAAATGCACATGGTTTACTATCATAAAGGTCAAAGTCAAGGTCACAGTGACCAGAATTTGGTACGCGACATATTGCCTTCCCATGATACATTCACACACCAAGTTTAATAATCCTAGATGCTACGGTACAAAAGTTCTGCTCCGGCCACGATTGCACATGGTTTTAATATCATAAAGGTCAAAGGTCAAAGGCAAGGCCACAGTGACCTTAATTTGGAGCGCGACACATCGCCTTCCCATGATGCATCCACACACCAAGTTTGATAATTCTAGTTGCAACGGTACAAAAGTTCTACTCCGGATACGAAATGCACATGGCTTTACTATCAAAGATTAAAGTTTAAAGTCAAAGTCATAGTGACCTAAATTTGGTACGCCAAATATGGCCTTCCCATGATGCATCCACACACAAAGTTTGATAATCCTAGGTGCTACGGTACAAAAGTTATGCTCCGAACACGAAAGTGAACGGATGGACAGACGGACAGACAGATATGGTGAGTTGTACATTGCCCAAAGTACCAGCCAGAGGGGAACATAATTCAACAATGGACCCTTTGGAAAACACATGCCAATATCGACTTTGCAACTATTAGTCCAGTTAGAACAAATTTAACTTATACATGTTATAATGGCCTTTAGATTATCATCTCTAACAATCCTCACTTTATTAGGCCTCCATCAGGGAATATGGTTTAAAATTGTAGCAAATAAAAACACACTTAAAGATCTTCTCTTTGAACCGTTATTCCAATTAGGATCAAATATAGACGTAGTGGTCCTTAAATTATCTCTGCCGAAAAAAATATCTGACAAGTTAAAAATGGCCGCCAGCGGAGAAGTTAGTATCTTTAGGACGATAGCAAAAAACACATTGAAATATCTTCTCTGGAACTATTATTTCTATTAGAAACAAACTAAGTCACAATGGTCCTTAGATGGTTTTGCATGAAAAGGTATCCGGTATATTTGTACCTTAACCAAGATGGCGACCCGTGGTGAAAACAGTATATAGTATTTGAGCCTTCAAAAACAACTTAGTAACAAGATGATCCTTCAAAGAATTATCCAGTAATCCTATTATTACATATTACTTTGTTCAGCCCTTCCACCATTACCATTCACAACAGTACTCGTATGGTTCTGTATGAAACATATCTCTAACATTATCAAGTAAAATTTGTAGAATTGCTTGTTTTATTCATTACTTACCAGCACACACTTTTATTAATTTTTTGCAATATATTTTTATACCCATCAGATACTCTCTTGATACTGTTTATGTGCTGCGTTTTAAATTATTGTACCACTACATAGTGTCTAGACAGGTCTGGTTAACAGCAATAAGAATTTGTCATCTCAATATACCAAAGGGTAGATATACTCTCCGGTTTTACAGTTAACTTGGTAGTGCAGCAGACACTCCCTTACATGTATGTAATAGATTTATTTTGTACAATTTTGATTACTCACATTTACGAGAAGTTTTTGTGTCATAGAGGACAACAGTGATTCACATTGGCATCTTGTGCAATCTACGAAAGTTTGTAGATGCAAAATTAACATCTTTTTCCTTTGTCTACTTTATTACTAACATCACATATTTGACTACTAATGTCATCTTTTGCCTTTGTCTACTTTATTACTAACATCACATATTTGACTACTAATGTCATACAACCATGTAAATATTTAATCATGTTTGTTCTAAGAATATGATAATGTCAGCTGCTGAGAATAAATTTATTCTCTGGTAATATTTAGTATGCTTAAAATTCTTCTGTGTAAAATACGATAGAATCTGTCGATTACATGTAAGGAGAATAAGTTTATTACCCAGTTAATGTGTGCCTTTTTGTGTCCTAAAGTGGATTTGATGACACAAATTTTCAATTGCTGAGGATAAATATATTGTCAACAAAAATATCATTGAAAATATAAAGATAAAAGAGAAGGAAAAAATCGTGTGCCCAATATAGTATAACTTCTTTAGTCAAGATTCATAAAACATATGAGTCATTAAAAGTATTACAGTTGGGGTTAACATATGTGTTATGGTCATATGTTCATTTACCCCATATCCTTTCGTAAAATATTACAAATTTTGCATTGTAGAGAATAAATTTATTCTCTGTTTAACGCATGCCTATAGCTTGTACAAGATCTCGAAATCAGTTTTGATGATGATAATTTTTAACTGTAGAGAATAAATTTATTCTGTAAATATCACGTGTCATCATCTTGTAAGTATTGATTTTTTTTTATACAAAAATTATCTTTGGAGAGAATAAATTTATTCTGTAAAGATCATTAGACATCAGCTTGAAAGTTTTTTTTTTTCATTTTAAAATTATCTTTTGCAGAGAATAAAATTCTTCTGTAAGATCATTGGACATCAGCTTGATTTTTTTTTTTTATATAAAAATTATCTTTGGAGAGAATAAATTTATTCTGTAAAAATCATATGACATCAGCTTGAAAGTTTTTTTATCATTTTAAAATTATCTTTTGCAGAGAATAAATTTATTCTGTAAAGATCATAACTTGAAAGTGTTGTCAAATAAAAATTATCATTTGCAGAGAATAAATTTATTCAATGGACTGAGGTTAAGACATCGACAACTTTTATGCTGGAATGCTTGAGAAAAAGTATGTTCTTCACAGAATAAATTTATTCTGTCTGACTTCTCTATTTTCTAATACATAATGTTTTGAAATGTCGTCTAAAATTGACAAAAAAATTTGTCACTTTTCAATTTCCTGTGTTGAAAACTTTAAAGTATGGCATTGATATTTGTTTTTTGTCAGTTTAGGGAATAAAATTTATTCTCTGACGAGATGAAGCATCAAAAATCCCCACGAAAATTTGCAAAATTATAGCATAAATACGTAGAAACATGAAAAAAGCAGATAATTCGAAAATCATATCGATAAAACGGAATCGTAAGATTTTCCTTTTTTATTTTGGACTCTCTTTTTATCTCTGCTCATTATTTCCCTCGTTTAGGTCCTGAACTATTATTTTATTTAGTTTGTTCCAAAATTTTCTGTAAAATTCGACAGTTAATCCATCTAAACCAGGAGATTTATTTAGTTTCATTTTGAAAATAGCATCAGAGTAGCCTTCCAATGCAATACAACCATCACAATTTGATTTATGAATATCATTAGTGCATAGGTCTGTATCAAAAAGTCATGTATATTGATCACTCAAAATTTTGTCAGGAGTTTTAGTCGTATAAAAATTTTCGTAATAATCTTTGACATAAGTCAATATTTCGCCTTGGTCATTAATTATCTCCCTTCCTAGACTTCAGTTTATTTATTGAGCTTTTTATTCGTCTCTGTTTTTCTAACCCCAGAAAATAAAGTTTTTTTTTGTTTTGTCTTTTTTTTTTACCAAATTCAATTTATTTCTATTTTAATCAAATATGAGCTCTCTAGGCTTTCTGTTCATACATTTTACTAATTTCAATATCGAGTTCTTGAATATCATTTCCTAAATTATTATTTTCAGTCCCCACTTCATCAATTAATTTCAATTTTTGTTTTAGTTTTTTTTTTCTAGCAGACGCACATTTTCCATTGTCGATTTTGCTTTTGTGCTGCAATACATTAAAATTACACCCGTCTCTTCTATTTTGAATAAATATCCCATGCTTAGCGTAAATTTTCAAATGTATGACTTTTTATTAAAAAGTTGTCAATCAATCTATTTATTAAGTTTGTGTATTCAAAGTCCTCCAAGATATATTGATTTATTTTCAAATACCCCCTTCCCTTTCTGATATACTTGTTTTAAATTTCAAAAACACACTTTGATGATCCGTAGAGTTAATAACCGCTGGTTACATTTTACAATGTTCTGCATATCAAATAAAATCTTGACAGACAAAAATCATGTCTATCCTATTTGCTTGTGAGTTGACTTTTCCAACAGATGTACTGTTGTATATTTTCATTCAATACTCTCCAAATATCGATTCAATTTTTATTGTTAATCAACGATTTGAGACTTATAGTGAGATGAATAATTTGCATATCAGAACGTGTACTTTTTCTATCACAATTTTTCTAATTTCCGTTAAAATCGACCCCCATCCCCTAACCACTGGAAGTCCAATGCCATGTTCCCATAACATGGAATTAATAATAACACGCATTTCTTGTTGTCTTAAAATATGGTGCATATTAACATACGAAGGTAAATCTCAACATTAATTAAAACTATTAAAAAAAAGTCTTTCGGAAATTGATTTTTCAAGGCTGTGTTATTACAAATGAATTAACAGTAACATTTTTTTAAAGTTTTTATTTGTGCGAAAAAAAAATCTAAAAAATTAAATGTTGCATTTTCATTGGAACTCAGTATATATAGGGAATATAGGACATTTTGTTTTTGATATGGACTTTATCACGGTCGGTATCATGTGAGCATGCGATTAAGTCCGTATCAAAAACCAAACGCCCTATATTTCTTTTATCGGTAATTCACAAAATGATGAACAAAACTCTTGAATAAATTAAACTAAGCTTTAATTTCTATTCTAATCTATTGTTTATTGCAATAATTTATATGCACTCTTCGTTCAATGTATTAAGCGTACGAGCACGACAAAGAGTACAAAACAGACGACGAACGGACGGACGGAAGGACAGACAGACAAGGTGAATGCAGTATACCACACTCTTTAACGAGTGGGGTATAACATGAGGTCAGTATAGCAACCACACGTGACCCTATCACAGTGATCCCATAATTTGGTGTTAATGTTCAGTTCGGTGACTCTGGCATCATAAGTCTCTGTAGATTAAAAAAAACTTTATACAAATTACCTATAATATCAAATTATCATATTTCATTTTTTGCAATCAGCGACTCTATCGCATAGTGACCACCTGACAAAATGGGAGGGGGTGGAACTTGAAAATTGTCCTGTTTATACACATATATATATATTTTTCTTTTGTTGTAACATATTGCTTTTGTACATACCGTCATACACTTTATATTATTTAAGTTCATTCAAATGAAAAATATTAACCAAATAGTATATCATCAATACATTCAGAACAAGTAAATAAATATGACGTCATAGCTCTAAAACTAGGCCGGTGACCCCATATTTTTAGATAATTTTCTATCATTTATATTGTAATATCAAGAACATATTTTACGTTTGAATGGTAGGGTATGACATTATTTGTTACAAACGATGACTACAGTTTCAAATTAAGTTTTTTTTTTCTTTTTTTTTCATGTACATTCTTTCCACCTATATTATATTTTTTAACCTTAATTTGTGCGGGTGATAAGTTTTCTCCCCTTTTGTTTGCAATGAAAACATGATCAATATTTTACAAAACAAATTGAATACCAGACGCTAATGTCTTACATTTAAATACACTACCTTTTGATTTTTCTGGTCTTTTTGCTTTTGATTTATCAACAACAGAATAAACCATGGTTTCGTTATCGCTTGGACTGTTATCTTGAGTTGGTTTTTTGGTGACTTTAGAATAAACAGAGTCTTCATTTGAAGATATTGGCACATTATCAGCTGACACGTAAAGGATATTATCTTTCAATCCATCTTCAAAAATACAAGAATAACGTGTTGTATTATTTTAACAAGTGTTAGTCGCATTCAGTGAAAAGTAAATCATTTGCTTCTTAAGTATTGATATTTATTTTAGAGATGATGATATGAAAAGAACAATAGTGAGGTTAAGAGAAAATAATGGGTTTATAATCTACAGCTAATACATTGAATTGTCGACAGATACACTGTCCCACATGTTAACAGATTGACAAGTCGACAGTTTGGCAGATTGGACTTATGATTTCTAAAGATTTACTAAATCAACGTTTTGAAGAATTAAAACATCTTTTTTGAAAAAAGTCTTTCCGGGAGCACTCGATGTTAAATAACATACAAGATATTGTAGGGCTAGACATTTTGATTATGTTTTATTTGATAACTTTCGTTGTCATATAGATTTCAAATGTGAAAACAGTTATTGATAACGACGGAGAATATGCTTTTATTATGAATAAAATGAGACAAAGGCGTCAAAGTGATTAGATTAAATATCATATCCTTATGATAAATATTCCTTGACAGAAAAAGGGTTATAAAAATTAACTTACAGAATTTACCTTTTGAGAAATGCGGATATCAATATTATTTCTAATGTAAATGCTTTTTGCTCAAAAAAAGAATAAGAAAAAAAAAAAAAAAAAACTGTTATTCAATGCCGACATTGCAGAGCTAAGCAGACTGTTGATTAAATTTTTATTGTGCAACAAATTACACGGTCGATAAATATATCAATAATCGATAAGGTACATTAACAATGAAGGGATATTAAGTAAATGCAAATCAGTCAAAGTCTTTATAAATACATGATAATACTGAACAATGGAACATGAACTTAAATACACACAGTGTTCGACATAACCATGGATTCTGATGACAGTAACTTAACCAGTTCAAACATGCTTGAAAAAGTAGAACCCTAATTATTGTGTTAAGTTTGTAAGCTGTGAGAAGAAAGGCAAAGAGTATGTTCACAAGATCAAATCATACAAAATACATATACAGTACCAGGAATATTCAACCTGGCAATTTGACTGCAAAAGGATCACTAAGGGATCACAAAAGGATCACAGAAAAAAGTTATGATCATTGATTGCAATCCAGGAATGCGATCAATGACCGCATGATCACAAGGTTTGCGATCATTGATCGCCGGTGTTGTGATCCTTGATCGCAAGGATTGTCATCATTGATCGCAAGGATTGTTATCAATGATCGCAGGAGATACAATTAAAGGATCATAAGCGTTGCGATCAAGGATCACAAACCTTGCGAGCAAGGATCACAATCCTTGTTTTCAAGGATCACAAAGATTGCAAGAGTTGTACTATCAATGATTGTTTATTAAAAATAGAAATTTTTATTAACAGAATGAAAAATGTAATACCGTCTTAACTTATATTCATTATATATGAAAACTAATCGTTTATTTTACGTGTATTATTCATTTCAGTATAAATCGTTTAGTTGAACAAAAGCGAGAATTGTTCTTTTTTATCGTTGCTTTTTTTAATACATTATTTTTTCATTTTTGTTAACTTTTTCATATTATTTATCTAATTTATTTATTTATTATTGTTATTTTTTACTATTTTTATTTCTAGATATAAAGCATTTTACATCTTAATGTTATTTTCTGACTTAAAAATTCTTTGTATATACATATGCCCAGAATAATTTATAATGGAAATATTTTACATTTATATATTATGTACTTTATAATGCCGGGTTAATGATTTTTTTAAAGATAAGTTTAGCTATCATTTATATGTCATTTACTCCTGTCTTGCGAGAAGTTTATTTGCCAGTGTACAATGATTACCTGAGAAGGTGATTGTATATTGTACCCCCGGGATTGTAGTTCACAGTCGTAAAACATTCTGTCTGTGTATATTTCACTGTTGTCTCAATATACACACGTGTCCGACTCTCTCTAGCGCAGAGCTGTCGGCTTACTCACATTACACAAAAAAGTCTTGCACAATAACAGACTGGTAACAGCTTTGGGGGATCAAATGAGCATTAGAAATAAATTTAAAAGAATTCCAAACATGACATTTTTATCCGGGTACACTTATAAAATCAAATTAATATTTCATCTCCAGTAACTATACTGAATAAAGAGGATATGAAAAAACTATGCAAGGAACAAACAAACGCATTGTATCTTACTTTCTTGGATCTTCTACTGTCTATTGAAGCTAAAACTTAATATACATTTAACTACTCTGTATTCGGGTTAATAAATTGACTTTTTGACCCCATTTCTGTAAAAATTATGTTACTTGACAACGTGTCAGTCTTATCAGAAGCAGAGACATATAAAATTTTATATGTCTCTGTCATAAGTAACGGGAACTTGTGTGGGCTATTCCAAGTGCTTGGTGATACACTAACATAGGGTATTTTGATTCCGGCTTAAATATTCAACGGTAGTACATGTATTCCGAGCGAAATAAAAACACTGTTACACTTGCCATATATAAGTTTGAAAATGGATGGTTAAGAAATACTTAGTATAAGACCACTACATATCTTGTAATATCCATGAATGTGGGATATCAAGCTTATAGTCGAGACACGAGCGCAAAGGTTTTATCACAAAAGCTGATATTTATTTGAAACTGCAGTTGTGTTCACAAATAGGCATTTATTTTCTGTGGAATACATATACAGCATTTATGAATAAATTTTATATTGCGCTTGTTTAATACATAGTAGTTTTGTTTTACTTTTCAAAAAACACCCTTTTAGACTATCATACAAACAAAACACTGTTTTCGTGATAATAATACCTTTTGCATTCTGAAAGGTGTAAATATCTTAAAGTCACGTGCGTGTGTTAGATTAATTTACGATTATCTGTAATACATGCACAGGCGTGTGCCACACCTTGCACAGGTGAAGTAAAGTTTTGGTGGCAATAAACAAACCACAATAAACATCGGTTACCAGGTGACCAAGGATTTATGGATGTACTGAACAAAATTACAGTGATGAAAAACTGAAACGTTGTTTTATAAAACTGTCACATCTAATCTTTCAAAAGGGCTTCTCTAAATAAGAGTTCTCGTGTGTTTGAATGCAGATATGTATACCACTGACTAGTAAAATGAGCTTGCAGGACTTGATCACGAGTCTCGTCTAATATGGAACTTTCGAGATGAGAGTTTTCCAGGAAAGATTTTTAAAAAGTAAACAAGAGATCTTCATGTTCCAGAAGCTATCAATGTATATTGTATGCGCATATTTATCATTGATTATGAGTGATCGGTTTTTCAATACTTTTAGCGCTGTATGTAAACTTTTTTATGTCAATTAAAATAAACGTGACGCATATTTCGGAACTCTCCGAATTAATTTACATTTTGTTTGTATTATTAATGTCATTATTTTATACAATGGGTCAGTGATCCAGCCCTGCCCCACTTTTCTTGTATACTGGAAATACAAATTTGCAAATGGTCACCTATTTTTGTTCGATTTTGCTTACCAGGTAAGAACAATAAATAATTACTCAACAAATGCTATGTCACAGTTGAATAGATGATCAAAGTATGCATTTACCATGATTTCAGTCGTAAATCATGCCCAGTGCTGTTGAAAATATTTACATGTTTATTGTCAAATCATAGAGAAATCTATACATCATTCATGTGTACTTTGGTTCAATTTGCTTTCATAGTTTCATAGGAGATTATCTTCATACTTTCTATGCTTAAAATTGGTTCAGTACTATCAATACGTTCTATGCTTCAAATTGCGTCAGTACTATCAAAGGTGATGATCACAATATTTTTGACATAGAGTCTTATGCTTGGCGTTGACGGAAAGACTTCAATGTGAGGTTTGATTCAGTTTGCACCTAAATAGTTTCAGAGGTTATGATCAAACTATGTTTTATCTAGAATACACTAGAATAATCGAGTCCGGACTGCTTATACATTTGATTGATTGATTGATTGATTAGTTAGAGTTTAACGTCCAGTGAGCAATATTTCAGCTATATCAGGACGAGAACAAGTTAATCACATAAAAAAATTGTAAGTAAAAGAAGACAGAAATAAAGGTGGAAGGGACAACCTGGCAACGAGTTTTGATAGCCACTGGAAAAGGGGAGTATGGGAAGGGACAGGAAATTTAGCCTTCTATACGAGACCAAGTGACTCTGCTTCTTTTAGAAAAATATAGAAGAGGTCTTTATACTTTATGGAGTATGGCGTCTCTCCACACAGTTCGGCTATTATGGTTCGCATTCCGTATTATGCCCCGACTATCCCGCATAGACAGGGTATTTCCCTATCCACCAGCTGGCCATGGGGACGCACTCAGCAAGCCCTGTAGCCTGATCCCCTGAAAATCGATTCAGGTGCCGGGCTTATACATTTAATCTCCGAAAATGGAAAAAAAAATGTCAAGTAAAATGAGGGGGCGAACATTTTCTTTTCTCCCTTCCCACTTTTTTTCCCGCCCTCTCTTATTTAGTTATTTGTTCAGTACCACTGGGTCGAAGCCTCTGCTGGTGGACTGTTAGTCCCCGAGGTTATTCACCAGCCCAGTAGTCAGTACTTCGGTGCTGACCAGAAAGTCGATTCTATTTTGAACCTTGCAATATCTAAATTTTTGTTCAAAACTAAGAAGTATCTCCCTCACGCAAAGCTCTGTCCTTAGCTGTTTGTTTGCTTTACATATTGTTTATTTGTTCTCTATCAGTTTTTAAACATCTTTGAGTTGATGGTCTTCCAAAAGTTAAGATTTTATCTGCACTGAAGAGACATAAGTTGTCGAAATGCGCATATGCAGAAATTAAATGCACAGTAACTTCGGTATTTAGTTATCTCTTCCTTCTCCTGGACCTTTTTCCTTTCTCCCGGTCTCCCTTAATCCTGTCCACCTCCTCTTAAATGGATAAAAAAAGACAAAATAATAAACAGTGACTGCATGGCATTTTTTTCTAGCCTGCTCATCATTAGACAGGGAACATTAACCCCCGCGTAAAAAGGGTTCGTCATTATTCTTTATGCCAGAATCAAAGTGGTGTCACTTGCAGCAATCAATCTAGTATTAATTAAGAAAACTATTATACTGAAAAGTGGATGACGAAACGTTCTCCTTTTGTTCAAAATATTCTTAAAAGAACCTAAGGTGCGTTTTCCGATCTATTCCATGATTGGTCTACTCAAGGGGACAGGATTGTGTGTAATGTAATATCGTATGAACCTGTTTAAATCTTTAGTCGAAAACATCTGAACAGATTCAAAGACGTATGCAAAGTCTCTGACAGAACTACCGAATTTAAAACGGAATATATACATATATTATGTAGTCTCATAAAAACCATAGGCTGTCAATAAACTGGCGATACTATGGCATGAACTACGTATATTCCATTCAGTGATCACTTACATCGAAAGGAAATATCATAGAAAGTTTTAGAGGTAATCTTCCTTCATCATGCACACAATGCAACTCCATTGAGGTCTGTGGCTAAATCTGTGAGCGCTTTTACTTCACGTACCTTATCAGACATGTTAATTGACCTGGGCAATCGAGTCACAAATACATTGTAATCAATACTTAAGTTTCAGGCAGAATTTAGGCAAAACTTTACAAAATTACAAATAGACTGTTACTCTTGGGGATTACTCTTGAAAATATTGTTCTCGGACATGATCGTGATGAAGACGAACCCCATACAAACAGGAGTGTCATAAGGTTTTCCGGAAGGGTAAGCATATTCTGCTTCACACGCGGCACACAAAAATCGAACTGTTCCCTGTAATGTTAAATTCGGTATGCGTCAATTCTGTTATAATTTAATCCTAATAATGTTAGATCTCATTATCGATATATATTAGGCTTGTCCGCGTTTTGAAACTGTGTTAATGCTCTCAGGAAGATTCATACTAAACTATTACGGACTTTTTAAGGAGATGTAACTCTGTCAGTCAAATGCGAACTGGTTAACGTGAATTGTACTGGTACCTGTGTATTATCTAACGAGTAAACGACAGTGATTGTCATGGTATATTATATCATTTATATATATTGAAAACATTTTTAAATGTTGCCTTAGGTTAATAAAATGCAACAAATAAAAGAATAATCTATATAAAGCATTATTATACAATGATAATTGGGACTACATGTAACAAAAATAAGCGAATGCTTCAAACAAGGACTTGTATACGTCCTTGCTTCAAAATACGATTTATAATAGTCGCTGAGTACACAACACACAAATTTGTTACACACGTGTTGCATGCATCACCAGCAGGTCCTTTCTTACGTAATTTAGCCACAGGTATCACAGGTGAAAATTGTTTATTGCCACTATCAACATCAGGGGTGGCTGTCAAAGGGTCATAAAATAATTGAACCATAAACAGTCTGTCTGCTCTATTAAAATTGATTTTTTTTTATTTTTGGTAATTAAAACAATAATAAATTGTTCATTTTTAAAAGTAGTTGTATTTTAAAATAATGACAAACAAAATAATATGAATCACAATTAATGAATCTAGCTGTCGCCATATTGCTTGTTGTCTAGTGTGGAATCAGTGAAAATGACGATTTTCAAATCGATTTTGACGAGATAAGATCTTCACTTAAGTGAAAAGAATTACACCGACGGATAGCCTATTTTACCTTTTTTAACCACATAGTTGTAGAAATTAGAAAAGTGTATTAGTTCTCTCGCAATGCATTTCTAAAAAGGGGTCACTTCACAGAAAATACGATATTTACAATGCCTTAAATAGGGACTACTTGCGAAAATATTTGAAACTTTAGAATCAATTTTGACGAGACTAAACCTCTTCCGATTCTCATAAAAATCATACCGAAAGAAACAGCAATTTATGTAGAATAAGCACATAGTTGTACGTTTTAAAGAACGCAATTCTAAATCTTGGTATTTTCTATTTTTTAAAATCTATCGTGATATTTCCATGTACAAAATACGCAAACTACAGGTAGCCACTTTAGTCACATGACTGGTCGATGACGCGAATAGTTTAACGTGATTGATCATTATTAGTAATATCGGAAGATATTACAATGTTCAATTTTACAATTAAATATCCATAAGTACAAAGTTTTTTTTCGATTTTCTGACAACCCGGTTGCGTATTCATATAATGATATCAAACCCGATATAAAGCATGATCAATGTAGTTTTCTGTCAAAAAAGTATCTTGAAATTAGTCATATTCAAGTAATACAAAAATTTTAATCCTTGTGTTGGAAATGTTCGTTTTAAATGATAAAAAAATAGAATGAATATTGCTTCTTTTTTGTTTTGTTTTGTTTTTGTTTTTTGTTTTGCTTGTTTGTTTGATTTTTTTTTTACATCAAACCATTTTGCATGAATGGTGCCACAAAGCTTGAAATTTTGCAAATTTTAGGTTTCCGACTGATAACTTGTGAATGAAATAATATATTGTCTTCAAACTTGGTATGTAAATTGTTTACTACAAAACTCAAGCCAAGTTTAGTTTCGGGTTCAGAGGTCCAAGGGGTTCTGGAGTTATGCCCCTTGAAACATTGAAATTTTGCAAATTTTAGGGTTTCTGACTGATAACTTGTGAATGAAATAACATACTGTCTTCTAATTTGGTATGTAAGTTGTTTCCCATAAAACACAGGCCAAGTATAATTTTGGGTTCAGAAGTATACAGGGATCTGGAATTATGCCTATTTAAACTTTGAAATTTTGTGAAACGTGGCGGGGTATCATGTAATGCACCATTACTATTTTTATATATATAAATAAATTATCTTTTGATATCAATAAAAACAAATTGATCGGCTAATAAAGTTTTATTCAATACACACTCAAAGTTATAAATTTCAAAGTTTTCAGCAGACAACAATAGCAGTCTTTCCCGGCCACTTTTTCTACCTCTAAGTAAAACCAAAAAAAATCATTTAAGCCATTTTATTTGTAAATAAATCATTTTTGAAAATCACTAAAAAAATTTTGATTAAGTCCTATAGATTTCGAAAATTAAAGTTTAAAGTCCTAATTTCACATTTTTCTTCCTTCAATCGTGATGTCTTAAACTTAATTTCATAAAGTAATGTATCATCTTATAGATTTTCTATTAGCTTTTAAAATATTTGTGAATAATTTCTCTATATGTTAATGCATTTAAAAGATATGAAGGACAAGGCATGCATTTCAAGACTTTCCGGTTTTTCAAACTTCCCGTTAATACACATTAAATATGTTTGTACATGGAACGAACCTATAACTATGTACTTGGCGATCAATGATCACAAGTTTGAGATCAAGGATGACAGCTTTGCGATCAAGGATCATATGACTTTGCGATCAAGGATCGCAATCTTGCAATCTTGCAATCAAGGATCACAATGATCGCACTGTTGCGATCAAGGATCATATGACTTTGCGATCAAGGATCACAATCTTGCAATCAAGGATCACAATGATCGCACTGTTGTGATCAAGGATCGCACCACAAGTCGTGATCACTGATCATAACGTTTGGGATCAATGATTGCAAATTGTTTTGTGATCATTGATCGCATATACCCGTATGATCATTGATCGCAAGCAAGAACAATCCTTGATTGCAATCATTGACTGCTACAGGATCGCAAAATGATCACTTCGGGATAAAAAAAACGGCAATCTTGAATTTTCCCTGTACTGTAAGGTAATTTTGGGAAAAATGCATGCTACAATTAAAATAAGCACCAACATATAATATTTCCCACTTTCGGATTCATTTTTGACAAAAGATGCATAAATTTGTTATCGCGAGAAAGGAAAACAGCTAAACTGCAAAATATTTCAATCTTATAAGGTAATTTTGGGAAAAATACATACAAATGTTGTGTTCAAGGATTTTATATACAAATCCTTGTCGTGTTGCGACAATTGAAATAAGCACTGACACTTTTGAGGTCATTTTTGAAAATCGATGTATAAATTTGGTATTGCGAGAAAGTTTTTTGAAAATACATATGAATTTAATGTCTCAAGCATGAACATAGGGCTCGATGAAATACCCTTTTTTGAAAGATTAATGAAGAATATAATGTGACGTAAGCATGGAATGTATAAATAAAACAAAAGAACGCCATTATTTATAATGGCATTTTGGTTTAAATTTATTATAAAAAATAGATTAAAAACAGAGTTAAGTCGTCGAGTTTTCATACTTTTTGCTTAAAGTTAATTTTGTCATATTAATATCACGTGTTTTGAACTGACCAATCGCAATCCAAAGCTGCCACGAAGTTCACTTCAAGTGCACTTTGCGATCACTCCCGCGATCGCATCTTGTTTTCAAGTGCACTTGAAAGTGGTCACAAGTTCACTCTAGGCTGTCATGGAATCACTTTCAAGTGCACGCGAAGTGCACGCGAGGAACGCTTTTGGAGTGCACTTGAATGGAATGTTGCGTCAGCACCCAACTGTAATTGAAACTTTGTCTCATTTCCATATCCTGTCATTGCTAAATTTTGTTCACAGTGGCTTATGAAGACCAGATTTCAAAAGACAGATTATGAGGTAGTCGATGTGAATCTTAATAATGGTAAGCAATACTACTCATAAAAAAAATATGAAGTTAATCGAGTTTTTGAATTGATATACTATTCCAAAGCTGCATCTAGCTTTGAATATGAGGTATGGAAATCACCAATGAATAACAAAATACCGAAGGTACTGAATAAATTGCACAGGGATACTGAAGAATTATATGGAGATGAAACTTCAGATAGAAAGAGGCCAAAAGTACATATAAGATTTAGTATAAGCTGACATCCATTCGTAAAATATCCGTAAGTGCTTGTTTCCAAATAAGAATTGGACACAAAAATTCTAATACCGTAATACGTTATGCCCTGACATCAGAAAAGGCTCAAACGTTGCTTTTAAGCTCAACTAACCCAGCTATTGGAAATATGTATGGAAGGTCCTTTATAAGGATTGCTCAATTTGTTCCGATCGGACAAAAACATGGCCGCCAGCGCGGAACTTAGGTTTAACATTGGACCCTATGGGAAAAATCACATTTTCATCTTCAACTTTGTAACGGCTGAAGCCAATTCAACCAAGCTTGATAGAAATGATGTACTACAGGTTCTTGACAAAGAATGCTCATTTCGTTCCGATCCGATGAAAAACATGGCCGTCAGCACGGAACATAGTTTAACATTTGACCCTATGGGGAAAAATCACATTTTCATCTTCTACTCTGAAACAACTCAAGCCAATTCAACCAAACTTTACAGGAATGATGAACTTAAGGCCCTTAACAAAGATTGCTCATTTAGTCCGATCAGAAAAAAAAATTGCCGCCAGGATGGAACATAGTTTAACATTGGACCCTATCGGAAAATCACATTTTCATCGTCTACTCTGAAACCACTGAAGCAAATTCAACCAAACTTTACAGGGATGATATACTAAAAGTCCTTAACAAAGATTGCACGTTTCTTTCTGATCCGATTGATTAACAACATGACCGCCAGCACGGAACTTAGGTTAAACATTGGGCCCTATTGGAAAAATCACATTTTCATCTTCTCCTGTGATACCAGGGAAACAAATTCAACCGAACTTTACAGGAATGATGTATGGAAGGTCCTTAACAAAGATTGTTTTTTTTTTGTAACAATCTGATAGAAAACATGGCCACCAACACAGAATTTAGTATAATTTTGGACCTTATGTGAAACTTACATTTCCATCTTTGCTTCTTAAACCAATTCAACCAAACTTTACAGGAATGATGTACGTAAGGTATTTTACAAAAATTGCTCATTTCATTTCGATCCGACAAAAAACATCACCTCCAGTGCATTAGAGCCCGCAATTAGAAAACCATTTTTTCAGCATTTCTGAAACTATTCAAGCAAATTTAACTAAATGTTTAAAAGGTCTGTAAAAAATTACTCATTTCAATGGGATAAGACAAAAAACATTGGTGCTAATGGAGAACAAAGCCAAACATTAGACCCCATTGGTAAAAACATCATTTTTGGTCATGCATGGAATAGAAGCATTTTGTCAGATGAGCGATACAGGCTCAGTCTCAGGCCTCTCGTTTATAAGTATCAAACAGTCGTATGTAAGATGAACAGTTATATAAAGAATTCCCTGCTGGTGTGGGCGGGTCAATGTAGTTAAATTATAGATTTTCAATATGCGAACTTCAGCGAGCATGGTAAAATCTTAAAATCAATTTTCCAGTATGGAGAAACATTGTAACTCTCGAACAACTACGAAAGCCGAGAAGGGACATCGTTTTGAGGAATTCGGAATTCAG
>MJUU01018190.1:33317-46634 GCA_002080025.1 Modiolus philippinarum | reverse complement strand
AAAAAAAACAACAACAAAAACAAGAAAAGAAAATCTAATCAAATTTTCAAATAGCAGGTGCACAATGGCAATATGTACTGAAGATTCTGTGAAAGTTTCATTGAATTTCATCAAGTGGTCTAGGAGGAGTTGTTGCCACAAAGTAGGTACCCTATGGCGGACGGACGAATGAACAGACGGAAGGACGAACAGATGGACGGACGGACAGACACCATGATCACTATATACCGCCTGCTAAAGCGGGGGTATAATAATCATCACTGTCCGTTTTGATATAACAAATGGTAAATTAGATACTAAAATTCATGATAAAAGGGACGATTTTTCTTTTCTCATAGTTAATTATCCATTTCTGGATGGCGATGTTCCATTAGCGCAATCAACACACATATGGTGTTTACATATCTCAACTTGTTCGATTTGCTCGAGTATGTAATAACGTTTGTGATTTTAATGAACGGATCTTTTCATAACTGAAAAACTATTACATCAGGGTTTTCGTTATCACAAACTAGTTAAAACCTTTACTAAATTTTATCATTGATTTAAAGATTTAGTTCATAAATACAATACAACCTGTAAACATCTAATCAAGGCTGGTATTTCACATTCCTTATTTTACGGTAATGTTTTACATAAGAGTAAAAAACACTTAAGGAGGTTCGCTCCTCATGTTTTGGGATTTTTGTCAGATTTTCGGAATCCCCGTGTTTTATCCATTTAAAAGTATTATAATTTTTTGCCTATTGAACCCCCTTATTTTTTTCCATAATTTCATTTTATACATCTTTGTGAGCATTCTGTAAAAAGTTCATTTGATTCTATTTATTCTGTCACATTCATTCATTGTCAATCCTTGTTAATGTTAATCCTATGAAAAATCAGAGGAGTTCGGTTTCCCGCCAAATTTCCAATCATTTAAAACTCAAAAACTAGATCATCAACCTATCAGTTGTTTTCACTTAAATTATTTCTTTTTTAATTGTCTAACATAAAATCATGTTTATTTGAAATCCTATTTATTTTCAAATGGAGTAGCGAACCCCTTAAACTCGCCTAATTCATAAGGGTTACAATTACGGTATTGTCATCAAGTCATTACGTATGGCCTTCTTTGGTATTTACATTGATTTTTTGATAGGGTCTTTGCATTTTAACTAAACACATTCTAAATTTCTAAAATCTGTATTGCATTGACACGGGTTATGTGTTCCGGTATATGCATGAAATCATTATGCTAAACTCCTCACAGGAAGGGATCTTGGTGGAAGCTGTATACTGAGGGTGCATAACTTACTTTGTCAGTTGGTAATGGGTCTGAAGCTGGCATGTCAGTTAACTGCTAGTAGTTTCTTGTGATTTCATGTTTATGTCCGTATATTTAGTTCTTTCAGTTTCATTTTTCACAATTGACTCAGTCCTGTTGCCAACTGAATTTTACTGTTGTTAAAATTGTTTTTTTATTTTCACATTGGCTATAGGGGGAAGGTTTGGGCCAAATAAAACTAGTTTAACCCCGCCGCAGCAAGTGTGCGCCTGTCCTAAGTCAGGAAATTTATTAAGCCTTTGTGTGTCTCGTCTTTTTTCTAGTTAGTTTACTTTATGTCTAAAGGAGTCTAGGATGATGTTTATTTTGCTGAACTTGATTACTCTTTATTGAGGGGCTGACTCCGACCTGCTGTTGGGTGTGGGGTTTTCTCAACGTTCATTGAAGATCTCATGGTGGCTTTGAGTTGTTATTACTCCCCTTTGGGTCGTTGTCTCTTTGACACATTCCCCGTTTCCCTTCTTTTTTCTATTTGTAGTTTTTTTATTATTTATCAACAAATATTTTGTAACTGGATGAATATTTTTATTGAACAACTCGAAATAATGTTGATTTTGAATGTTACAGCAACCTTTTGTTGTTTTGTTATTCTATCGTTTCTTAGAGCTTTTATGACATCATAATGGGAAAACATGGAAACTCTGCAGGATATATCAATGACCTAGTTTCTGTAGTTTTTCAGAGGTTTAGTGTATCTATTTGTGCAATCATTACTCTGTTTTGAATGCCTAATCAGAAAGAAAAAATGTAATAGATGTGTACTTTTATCAACTTGATTTCGTGTGAACACTCGAAAAAAAGTTTTTTCCTTTGAAAAGTTGGGAGAATCTCTTGATATATCCAGATCAACTTCTGATATATCTGGGTCAACCAAATACGGGTTTTGCAGAAGTACTCTGCAGGCTGATATAACCATAGGGAAGGATGATAAGCTCTAACAGTAGAGCATAATGTCAAATTAATAAGCTCTCCAACTAACAGACAGACCATCAGAGCATTAGTTTATTGGATTTAAGAATTGTTGGTTCTTTCATAAGAATCCATACCTGCTTCATCCTGGGCAGCTCTCCATCTCTCAATGGCTTCAGTAATAATGGCATCATCTTTTCCCATTTCTCTTAGTGTCTGTACTGGAATGGAAGCCATGATGTTTGCTGGCCCTAAAACACACAAGAAGATATCATAAGTAGTATCACCATCATGGTACATTCCCGCATCAAGGACAGATGGAATCATGACAATTTCCTTATTTAGTTGATTACACAGCTCACACAATGTAATTCTAACTACTTCAATAGTGCCTTGGCCAAACAATGTTTTTTTTCATAAATTTAGCAATGGTTCATTATCAAAAATGCCAGAAAATATGGTCTGATTATAGCTTAACAAATTTAACAGAGAAGATTGTCTCAAGGAATACAGGATTCTTATAGCAAAGTAAATTTTCACAAGAATGTCTTAAAGATCTATGAAATCAAACATCAGACAATGACTTACCCTTAGGCAATGAACCTAGCTAGCATACTTTATAAATAAACATGGGTTTTACCAATGATAAAAATAGATGAAAAAAATCCCCTGTCTGGATTTTTCTATCAGGAAATTCCTTGTCTGGATTTTCCAGTAGGGAATTTTTTGTCAAATTACCAGTAGGCAAACTGAGTTATCAAATGCAGGAAAGAAGAAGTCCTTAAAGTTGCCTTCCTTATTTTGATAGAGGACGTGCAAAAGTATATATTCTGACAGTCTACTGGTACAATTAGTAGATAAATAAAGATTTCATATAGAGAAAGAATTGTTTTTATAGTTTTTACAACTAGATCTAAGTTGATTATGAAATTTCTCACATTGAGTTAAATAAATTTTGAAAACTAGGCACTTGCAGAGTTTTTAAAATTTGAAAATTTATTTAACAAGATGAGAGAATTTTGTAATTAATGAGGCTTGTTTAGGGTATATTGGGATACAGGATATTGACGACTTTTGTTAATGGAATATGGGATATTTGAGACAAAAAGTACTGGGATATGGGATATTTTGACTATGGAAAACAGGATATTCCAATAATTAATGGGATATCTTCAATTTTCACAGGGATATTTTCGTCCAGACTTACTGGGATATGGGATATTGGGATCCCCCCTAAACAAGCCTCATTAATGTGTTTAACCTGGACTGGAAGTAGACATGACACATGTGCCTGAAGGACTCCCGGTTTCATTCTGTGATAGATTAACATTGTAGCATGATTATGAATTGAGGGAAAGTGTTGCATTAATGTTGCCAAAAAATGGAGCCCAACCCATCCAAAATATTTTTTTCAACTTTGAAATTCCCAGCCTACAAATTTGAGGTTTAAGCGACACAAATTTACAAAATTGTTATATTTTGATATTCGGTTTTGTATGAGGTGCTTGACTGACCTAGGTCTGCATCCCGAACCAGTCCAGGCGCAGCAGGACAAAGGATATTAAAAATTGTAGAAAATGTTTCTCTTATGACATAATGTAAAACACAGAGGATTTAATTTCAAATAGCTATGGCGGGAAATTTCATGCGAGTTGTTCTCTCTCTAGAGAGGAGAAATATTTTTATCTCATCGGTATGGCGTTGGCTAAATTTGTTAGAAATTAGAGAAATATAGTTTCTACAACGAGAACTAAGTTGATTATGTAATTTCTCACATCGAGTTAAATAAATTTTGCAAATGTTTAAAAACAAAGCTTGCCAAGTTTTTAAACATTTGAAAATTTATTTAACAAGATGTGAGAAATTTCATAATTTTTATACGTGTTTAAGTTTTAGAAAATGTTGCTCTAATGACATAATGTAAAATACTGAGGATTTATTCTGAATAGATTTGGCCGGAAATTTCATGCGAGTTGTTCTCTCACAAGAGACGAGAAATATTATTATCACACTGGTCAAGCATTGGTTAAATTTGCAAGAAATTAGAGAACACTGGATATCAACATAGCCATTTGGCGAGTTTCTTATTACATAATGAGAGTTGATATCCAGCAATATACAATTCTTTCATGTTGTTATCACTATTTCTCTGCTGATTTTCATAAATAAATGCAGTGAATTTTTAGTGCCAAACTGCTGTTGTGTATTTGATGATGGATAACAGTAATTGTAAGAGCACTTTGCCAGTTTAATTAATGTTTGTTGCCAATCCTGCATCCATGACCTGCGAAGACATGGATGTAGCGTTGTTCCACATTTAGCAAAGAATTTCGCTTAATCCGGTGCTAGGGGCTGTCTTGAACTTACTATGAGGTATGAGCAAAGCTCATTGTTGAAGGCCTCATGGTGCTTTTAAGATGAAGAACAATAAAAGCATTGTTCCTTTGCTTGTTGTAATCATGTATTTGTAGAGACTTTGTCTTATGTGCATTTACTCCATATCCTTTCATTTATTGTTTACAATCTTGTGATGTTGCTGTTTTGTGTAAAATAACAACACCCTTACTAGGTTACATCAATCACGGTAGAGGTGTAACGATACGGCAATGAATCGTAAGAATCAATCGCACATGTTCATGATACCTGTATCATATCGTGATACCTACTATTAATTTTAGCAGGTGATATTTTACTCTTAATATGCAAATAAATTTAAACAAAAGTTTTAAACTATAATGAAATTAGCTAATTGTTAATGTTCAAATAATTTCTGCTAATTAACTTAGCAGAGTTTTCATTTCTGATGAATAATTCCAATCAGTTCTCGACATTTTAAAAAAAATATCAAAAATTTATAATCAAATTGGGCTGATGATACATATTGCAATAGTACTGTATCGTCTTCAGATATTATGATACGTATTGCATCATGAAATTCCTCACGATACTCAGGTCTAAATCACGGCCAACAAGATCTCGAAGTGGTCCAATAGAAATGTCGCAAAAAGTGATACCACATTATGCGTGATGTGCTATTACTTGTGACTCGACCAATGAAATTCCTGTGAGTTCATATCTAACTCCAGCTTCAAAGTCTTGTTGCGTAACCGCAAAATAACTATTTGTGCAATTAGAAACATCGGTGGGTTATCTTCCTGTACCAAGTTTTGTATGGTTCAAAGTGGAGATAATATTACTTTGTAAATCAATACATGTACATGTACTTTCTTTTGATATTTAAATTAAATTTATCTCCACTTTAACCATATATAACTAACTTGGTACAGGGAGATAACCGATGAATGTTTCTCATCAATAGGTGATAAGGGTGAATCATAAAAGAAATCATTATAACTAGAGGCCCATCTGATTTTGTACCTCAACAGGACTGTCACTGGAACCAGCTTTATTATAAAGTGCAACATTCTTTTAACTTGCTCTTTAGCCTCAAAGTAATTCAAATGAAACCATACTTCAATTTGACCAAACAGTTTTTAGTGTATTTTTTTTATACAGACCAACATCAAAATCTCATAAGACTACAATGTCAAATTATCTTCTTTGTAGGCTGTTTTTAAAGGGAACCTTCAAGGACCATTGTAAATTCTAATCAGAGAATCAATATCAATATCCAATCCGTATCTGGTATCATATCATGCATGATATGTATAAATGCATTTATCTTGCACGGTCTGATGTAAAACTGTTCAAGCTGGTGGCAAACATGAATTTGAATAGAACTTGCTGTATCACCTGGGTAATCTTTTACTATCTCTTTGGGTGGGATAGTTGGTATACTACAGTGACTGTACCAGGAGGCCAACCATTTTAGAACTTGAATCCTCTGCACAGTCATTAATGTGACTGTCATTTGTCGGACAGTCATTAATGTGACTGTCATTTGTCAGACGGTCATTAATGTGACTGTCATTTGTCGAACAGTCAATGATGTGACTGTCATTTGTCGGACAGTCATTAATGTTACTGTCATTTGTCGGACAGTCATTGATGTTACTGCCATTTGTGGGACAAATGTAAGGAATTCCAAATTTTACTTCTCCAACCAATTTCTAATGGCAATTGAAACTCACTGCTCCTGTTGTTCCCATTACCTATAAGGATGATCTCGGGTCATGTTTTGGTATTTCTTTAAGATGTTCCGAGTTCTCTTGTTTTATCCATTTAAAAGCAGTGTAATTATTGCTAACAAACTCACATATTTTGTTTGATAATTTCATTCAATCCTATTTATTTATTTTGTCACATCCTTCATGCATGGATAAACGTTGTTCATGTTAAACCTAAGAAAAATTCAGAGGAGTTCAATTTCCCACCAAATTTTTAATCACTTATTTCTCAAAAACAGCATCAGAAATCTATCAATTTTTTCACTTGAATTACTTCTTTTTCAAATTCCTAACAAAAAAACAAACATTTATTGGAAATTCTAATTATTTTCAAATTGACGAGTGAACATCTGACATCTTTCAATTTTAAAAAAAAAATTTTTTTGTCAATATACAGATGAAATATTGCTTACTGGACATAAACTCTAAACTAACCAATTGATCAATTTTTACTTTCTAGCAATTTTTTGTTTTGCATTCAAACTTTATTCACAGCAAAACTTGTTATTAAAGGTCTGTTTCCTTTTAATCTCTTGCAGAGATTTAACAATTTCTTTTAAATATCCAAAGAAAAAACTGGTTGTAGTTTTCAATAAGTTTATAGCCAAAGATTCTCCATATGGAAATCTCTGTTGATAGGAAATAACAAAAGGCTCTCAAGAGCCTGTATCGCTCACCTGGGTCCTTCGGCACTATAATTTCCAATTGATGGTCCATCTTTGGTGGTGTATGTACATAAAAATCAGAAACTTTTTATAAAATTTAATTAAAATTGTCCAATCAGTTTCAGAGAAGACTTTTGAATGCAGTTTCCAAACTTCAGGGGCCTATGTTAATCTACGTTCCCTACTGGCAGCTATTTAACATAAAACTTTGAAGAGAGTCACATAAGGACTATCATATCAAAATTTTACTGAAATTGTTCAAGCAGTTTCAGAGAAAATCTTTTTATGCATTTCCCACTGGGTCCAATTTTAAACTAAGTTTTGCTACTGGTGGCCATGTTGGAAGACGGATCAGCACCAAAGTAACGAGCTTGGTCAAAATCTCACAAGTTTCAATTATGCAATGTTTAAATTGAATCCATTCAATGGTTTTCCATGATATCTTTGTATGCATTTCCCCTTAGGGTCCAATTTATTGCTGGCAGCCATGTTGGATGATGGATCAGAACTGAAGTAACAACACTTGGTCAGCTTCTCATAAGCAAAGTTTGGATTAAATCTATTAAGCAGTTCTCTAGAAGAAGATCTTTGTTAAATTTAGTTCACAGCTGGTGACACTTGTTCAGCACCTGACAGGCATCATTCATGTCATGTTTGATTTAAATCCATTCATCAGTTCTCTAGGAGATATTTGTGTGCATTTCCCATAGGGTCCAATGCTGTCGGTCATGTAAGATGACAGATTGGCACCAAATTAATAACACTTGGTCAGCACCTCATAAACATCATTCATGCCAAGTTTGGTTCAAATCCATTCAGTGGTTCTAAAGTAGAAGTTCTTTGTGTATGTATTTTCCCATAGGGTCCAATGTTAAAATTAAGATCCTCGCTGGCGGCCATGTTGGATGATGGATCGGCAACAGATCAGCACCTCATAAGCATCATTCATGCCAAATTTGGTTCAAATCCATTCAGTGGTTCTCAAGAAGAAGTTCTTTGATTGAATTTTCCAATTAGGTCAAATGGTAAACTAAGTTCCCCGCTGGCGGCCATCTTGGAAGCGGTCAGAAAACTTGAATGTGTTCAATAAAATATAATCCTTAACATGCTGAACATTTTTGCAATTTAAACTTGACCTCTATCTCAAAGCGTTTTTGAAATATAGGATAAAAAGTAAAAAATCACGAAAAATTTGACCAATAAAGGGTCACAACTCACATATAGGTACTTGGATTTTCTTCAAAATATCCATGTGGGTAGATCTTAACATGCTGAACATTTTTGCAATTTAAACTTAACCTCTATCTGTTATAGTTTTTTTAATAAAAAATAAAAAACATCAAAATTTTGAAAATTTTACAGAAAAAGGGCAATAACTCTTAGACGGGTCATCAGATTTTCTTCAAAATTTCAGCATGGGTAGATCTTCTCATGCTGATCATTTTTACCCTTGTCAGTCAGATTTTTGATATCTGTAACAGTTTTTGAGTTATTTGCCAAAAACTGTAATTTACCCCTATGTTCTATTTTAAGTAACGGCAGCCATGTTGTTTGACCTAAGATACACAAAATAACAAATTTGAAACTAAATACCCTGGTGATGATTCAGTTGAAGTTTGGTTCCATTTGACCCAGTGGTTTCAGAGGAGAAGATTTTTTAAAGTGAGCTAACGACGGACAGACGACGGAAGACGGACGCCAAGTGATGGCAATAGCTCACCCTGGCAATTAGCCAGGTGAGCTAAAAATGCATGGGTGTTCCACAGAACATATGTGTCGCCTGCACTAAATATATTTAAGAATTCCTGTGTTTGAAATAGAATTACAAAGTCAATGTTACACACCTACATTATATATTGAAGCATGCATTCCTCCAAGTTCAATAGAATATACCAAGCCCTTATGAGGAGTTGAAAATAATGGATGCATGTCCTAAGACTCAATAACCATGATAACCTAAAAAGCAAGTTCAATGATAATATGGAACTCTGGAATCAAATGAAAAGAAAGAAAAAACAAAATGCATGGTGCACATCTGCGATATACACTGTTTGGTTGAACAATATACAGCTGTTTAGGAGGAGTTGTGGATAATGGGAGACATCTAGTAGACTCAAATAAGCTTAAACATTGTAAAATGACGAAGTCCAAAAAAAGCGTAAAATCTGAAAAAAAAAATGTAAAGAAAAACAAAATGCATGGTGCATATTATACTCAATATATACTCAAGCATTCCTGCATGTTAGGTTGAAAAATACAAAGCCTTTTAGGAGGAGTTGCAGATAACGGAGATGAGCCTTCATTATTGACTCCAATAAGCTTAAATAACAAAGTCCAAAAACCACTGTAAAATCTGGAAAAACAAAATTAAAGAAAAAAAAAAAGCATGGTGCACATCTTCAACATATTCTGAAGCACTCCTTCAAGATGCGGATAATGCTTAAAATTTTTGAGCCATAGTGAGACGGACAGACAGACAGATGGACGGACGGACGGACAGACAGACGGATGCAAGACGATGGATAGTGATCCCTATGTTTTGTTGCAGGTGACACAAAAATCCTTAACATTTATATGAAAAAGTTATAGTTAACAAGAGGTATTGTTGGTAGTTTGGTACTTTAGGGAGCGTTTATGTTAGCTCAAATGTTGATACGCAGTTGATTTACATGGATGGTAATTTTGAATTGCACTACATTATGATTTTGGTATTGCAGTGCTAGAATTTACTACATGATTCTTTTTGGTATGATGATCGTGTTGATAATTCTGGGGTTTTATACAGCTTGATGTTTTGTCATTTGGAAGGGTGTTATTTGCAAAATTTCTATGCGTCTTTATGGTTTTGCTTCATGTCTTTGGACTATTTATGTTTTTCTTTGACCTCTGGGGTGGAGATATGGATCCAATTTTCCTGGTTTGGTTTCATTGCGCATTTTATGTTGCCAGCTGTCCCTGGTTGGGAGTTGGTCGGTTACTATTTGTGGTGCTGTTTTTGTTGTGTTTAGTGCTTGAGGCATTTGGTAGTTGGATTGAATGTCTGACCAATGACTATCGGACTACTGACTGTTAGACTAATGACTGACTGACCAGTGATATGGTTCCAATTGCCCTACTTGTTTAGAGGAGAAGATCTTTGAAACTAGATGCTCTGAGACTGAGCCTGTATCGCTCACCTGTCAAAATGCTTCTATGCCATGCATGACTAAAAAGATGTTATCTTAACAATGGGGTCAAATGTTTAAGTATGTTCTTCATTAGAAACCACATTTTTTGTCTGATCCTATTGAAATGAATAATTTTTGCAAAGGACCTAGACTAGTCGCAATGGATATCCTTCCTGGTCAAACCCTTCAGTAAACTTCTCTTGCTAAAAATATACATGGTACACATAAAACCCAAGGGTTACGATCCACCCTTCTCCACTCCAAAAATGTCGCTAGATCTGCTAAGGATGAAGAGGAGAGGAGTTGACCATCACAGATGGGTAACACCATACTTTAAAAGTAAGTGCATAAGTTTTAAGAAATGCAATATTCATGGATACAAGTGTTTTGCAAGTGAAAAGACAGACTGTTTTAGGTGAGACTGGATACAAATCATTATACACAGCCAAGTCTAAAGACATCTTTGCAAGTAATTAACATATACATATTTATGTTTCACCAACATGTCTTGACTTCAGGATAATGACATGTTTATAAATAACTTACTTCCTTCATCCAGGACAGACGGTTGCCTTGGTAACACATTCAGCTGATTTGATGAAGCCTGAAAATAAAAAAAAAAAGGAATCAAAAATAACTTTGCATTATTGTACTCACATACAAATATTTATGTTTATACCAGCCAGATGAACTTAAGATTTTCTACAAGATCCTGTGTTCTCAATACTACAGTATAAGTCTTTAAGTGGACAATAGGTCTAATTGATATTTTCCCTATAAGCTAACATTGTTAGAATTGTTGTTTTTTAAAGAAAAAAGTCTCAACTTAAAGCCTGAAAAATAAGGATAATTGTATTATGTAAAGGCAGCCATCTTGGATAACAAATCACAAACTTGTTTTCACCTTGACCCTGGCTAACATAGACAGTCTATGTTAAAGGATCTAAATTAGACTATGGTTCCACTTTGCCTAAGAGTCTCAGAGGACAAGACCTTTGAATGTGTTTCTGTTGGGTCCAAGTTTGGTTTTGCAGGGGACCATCCAAGGACTATTGTGGGCAAGTTTGTTTCTATTGGACAAGCAGTTTCAGAAAAGAAGATATTCAAATGTATTTTCCAATATGGTCCAATGTTAAAACTATGTTCCTCTTGAATGCCAAGTTGGATATAGCACTGACCAGAAAAACACATTTTTTGCAGGGGACCACCTAAAGACTATAGTGGCCAAGTTTGGATCCAACAGGCTCAGCAGTTTCAGAGGAGAAGTTCTTTGAATTTGTGTTTTCAAACAGGGTTCAATGTTAAAACTATGTTCCCTGCAGGCAGCCATCTTGGATATAGTACAGACCTGAAAAACACTTTTTATGCAGGGAACCACCCAAGGACTATTGTGGCCAAGTTTGGTATTCCTATTGGCTCAGCAGTTTCGAGAAGACCTTTGAATGAAAAGTAACTTAGTTTACACCAGACGGACGCAAAGTGATGACAAAAGCTCACTGTGGCTCCAGCCAGGTGAGAAAAAACTGACATGAATTTGAAATCCCTTTACATTGTACATAAAGCAATATTTTTTTCTTTTAATGATGTAATTTTTAAATAAGAACCTTCTTTTTTCAAAGACAATATAAACGATATATAGTTCCTATTTTCATCAACAGATCAAGGTAAAACCTCCCCAGGCCATTACTGATTGATATACGATGTACAAATTGTAGCATAGTTGACCATTTCAAAGGGATCTGAATTGTTTAGATTAGTAAACAATAGCAAGTTTGCAAAAAAAAAAAATTCACAATGTATGTTGCCTGGACATATAGGCATTGAACAATTTTTTTTTACACCTTTGGATAACTCAAATTGCTAAAATGGTTATACAATGGGAACTAGTAGACTGTAAAAGTCATAGACAAAGGACAATAAAATCCTCAAGATTCTCAGACTCAGTTGTCAGAGAAATTCCATACCATATGGGAGAAATACAATTGGCATTACAATCAATCACATTCTTTCCTTACTTATAAGTAGACATTTGTGAAATTTTTTTGGCAACATCAAAAGTAAATCTAGGACTCTTTTTAGCACATTTCCTCAATTGCATACTGAGAGGAAACCCCATTAATATCCAATACTAACAGCCAATTATATAAAAACACCAAATTTGGTCCTTTTTAGCCCTTTTAAACAAAACAGGCAATGTCACAATAAGAAAACCCATCTTAGGTCTTCCTTTTGTGGCAATTTCATAAGGATTGCCCATTGGAACTTAAGTTATTGACCGAAAACAAAAGTGTCTTCAGACAATGACAATGGTGATGACACCACCATACCATAATAGGACCTCATTTTTTTTTTGGTGGTTGATAAAAAACAACATTGCCATAAACTTCTCAATAACCAAAATTTATATAATGCCAGGTATATTGATACTAGAGGCTCTCAAGAGCCTGTATCGCTCACCTGGCTTTCAGATGCCACAATCATGGTAACATTGTAAGTTATACAGTTGATCTTCAGTCTCAAACTTAAGTACCTCAAACACCTACAATATCTTGAACAGTATTTAAAGTCTGATCATGTTTTACTACATTTCTATGTTGGGCTTTTTTGACAAAAAACGTTCTTGCTAAGGACCACTTTTGGCACCAGTTTTGAAATCCAGACGTCATTTTGTAAATGGCGGCCATCCAACAATTTTCAACATCAGTTTTGAAGTCGCAACAACAAGATCTATTTGGACAAAAAAAAATCATTGAAATAGGACAATGTAGAATTTTCTCGCCTGTTTTGGTGGCCATTTTGAAAATGGCAGTCAACAAATAATTTTTAACATTAGTTTTAAAGTTGCGACATCAATACCTATTTAGAAACCAAATTTCATTGAAATCAGACAATATTGAATTTTCCCGCCTTTTTAGCGGCCATTTTGAAAATGGTGGTCAATGAACAATTCTTAACATCAGTTTTGAAGTCGCAACACCAATACCTATTTGGAAACCAAATTTTATTAAAATCGGATAATGTTGAATTTTCAACACAGGTTTTGAAGTCGCAATATCAATATCTATTTGGAAACCAAATTTCATTGAAATTGGACAATGTTGAATTTTCCCGCCTTTTTTGGC
>MJUU01018190.1:7197-19866 GCA_002080025.1 Modiolus philippinarum | reverse complement strand
ATTGTTAACATCTGTTTTGAAGTTGTGACATCAATACCTATTTGGCAACCAAATTTCATTGAAATCGGACAATGTTGAATTTTCCCGCCTTTTTTGGCGGCCATTATGAAAATGGTGGTCAACAACCAAATTTCAACACAGGTTTTGAAGTCGCAACATCAATACCTATTTGAAAACCAAATTTCATTGAAATCGCACAATGTTGAATTTTCCCACCTTTTTTGGCGGCCATCTTGAAAATGGCGGTCAACTATTTTCAGTACAAGTTTTAAAGTCGCCTCAGCATGGCAAACATTTCATAATCTATAGTTTTGAAAATAAAATCGAAAAATATGAATATTTTAAAAATTTGGTGAAAAAAGGGCAATAACTCTTACAAGGGTTTATGGATTTTCTTCAAAATTTCAGGTTGGGTAGATCTTGATATGCTGAACATTTTTGCAATTTACACTTGACCTCTATCTGTTACACGTTTTGAAATAAAAAATAAAAAATGCAAAAATTTTGAAAATTTTACGGAAAAGGGGCAATAACTCCGAGATGGGTTTTCAGATTTTCTTAAAAATTGCACAGTGGGTAGATCTCATCATGCTGATCATTTTTACCCCCATGTCAGAATTTTGATATCTGTAATGATTTTTGAGTTATTTGCAAAAAAAAAACAGCAACTTACCCCTATGTTCTATTTTTAGTAACAGCGGCCATGTTGTTTGGTCTAAGGAGATAAAAATCACAAACTTGAAAGTGCATACCCTGGTGATGATTCAGGTCAAGTTTGTTAGCATTGACACAGTAGTTTCAGTGGAGAAGATTTTTGAACAAAAGTTAACGGACAGACGGACGACGGATGCGAAGTGATGGCAAAAGCTCACATGGCCTTTGGCCAGGTGAGCTAAAAATGTGATTTTCCCATAGGGTCTAATGTTAAACCTAAGTACAGTGTTGGCGGCCATGTTTTTTTATTGGATCGGAACAAAACAAGCAATCTTGTTAAAGGACCTTCCATACATTGTTCCTGTATAGTTTGGTTGAATTTACTTCAGCGGTTTGAGGAGAAGATGAAAATGTGATTTTTCCCATAGGTCCAATGTTAAACCTAAGTTCTGTGCTGGCGGCCATGTTTTTTATAGGATCAGAACGAAATGAGCAATCTTTGTAAAGGATCTTACATACATCATTCCTGTAAAGTTTGGTTGAATTTGTTTCAGTGGTTTCAGAGGAAAAGATAAAAATGTGAAAAGTTAAAGGACAGAGACGGACAAGGGATGCCAAGTGATGGCAATAGCTCACACTGACCCTTTGGCTCAAGTGAGCTAATGAAAAAAATAAGGTATCGTGGAACTTCGATGGCTTGAACACCAAAGGGACAACTTCAAACAATTTGAGGCAGAGGAATGTTTGAGGGGGGACCCAGAACCCAATTTTCCTAAATACCCTAGGAATTTTCAATTATTTCAACCTAACAGGGGTCTAGGACTATGAGATTTTTAGTTTATTGAATTCAATTATGGGCGATTTCCCAAATCATTAAAATATTTTATTTGCTATTCTTCAATGAACATATCAATATTCCTCTTGTAACATCTATAACAACACCTTCTAAACTCCTGTGTATTGTCTGCTCATCAAGCAATCAAGCTTCTATAGAATTCTATTGTTTAGCAATTTGTACTGCCTGAAGGGGTTAACCTTGATATTCCAGTGATGACAAATTGGTATACATTAGAATTTTATAGAAGCTTGATTGCTTGACGAGCAGACAAAAGACAGGAGTTAAGAAGGAGTTGTTATAGGTGTTACTAGAGGAATATTGGTATGTTCATTGAAGAATTGCAAATAAAATATGTTAATGATCCGGGAAACCTTCCATAATTTTATGTAATTCCACACTAGTTTTTTCTTCTCTTTACTATTTTTACTTTTTTGTTTAGTGTATGTGTGTATTAAAGTAACGAGAAGTTCACTAGTGTTTTAGAAATTCTGATACTAGTGTATTTGTTTCATCAAATAGTGTATTTATATAACTTAGGAACACTATGCTTCATATATTAATGCTATAGAAATTCTTCACAATAGTACGCATTTTACAATAGGACGGAATATACTGCCGCGAGAAATCCTAACTGTTATACTGTTATTATTGAAAACATAATAGCATTAATTTGGTCAACATTTACGACTTTCAACATAGTACATGATAAACAATTTGCAAGAATTAAATGTACGTTTCACAAAAGGTCAAAACTTAAATACTTTTACTACTTAAACTATATAAGGCTATTTAACCTGTTATGTACAGTAAAGCTACCTCAGGGGGAATTTGTATAATTTGTGTTTATTGATCAAAGTTTCATGAAATTAGTGGTGAGAAAATATTTAAACATTGACTTAGATTTCAGTAACATATTTCAAGGACATATATATATGAATAAGAAGACGAAAGGCCTCATTTTAGAGGGTGGGTAGGTGGGGTCAGATCCAGGAATCCTGAGAAAATAATTTCAAATCTCGATTTCCCAAGAAAAAAAATTCCATTCCAAATCCAAAACATAGGTTATCAACGATTACAGAGTTCGCCTCGTTATGGCACTTTGTCACAGTAACAAAATCTTGACTGGATGTTGACATCACATTTGCATGCCTAAGCAAGGTTACATGATCCTACCATGTATAGTGACTGAGATCTGAACTTGCCTGAAAACTTGGACATAGATCACTCATGCGTAAAACATAAGTCAAAGTGACCTACTTTTGCCGGGATGCTGATTTACCATCAGGGATGCATGCCTATGCAAGGTTACATGATCCTACCATGTAAAGTGACTGAGATATGAACTTGTCCAAAAACTTGGATGTAAATCAATCAAGTGGAAAATATAGGTCAAAGTGACCTAATTCTGTCTGGATGCTGATCTACCATCAGAGTTATATGCATATGCCAGGTTACATGATTGTACCATGTACAGTGACTAAGATCTGAACTCGTCCTAAAAATTGATTGTAAATCAATCAGGCATAAAATATAGGTCAAGGTGTCCTAATTTTGCCTGGATGCTGACCAACCATCAGAGATGTATGCATATGCAAGGTTACATGATCCTACAATGTGTAGTGACTGTGACTGAGATCTGAACTAGTCAGAAAACTTGAATGTAAGTCAATCAAGCATAAAATATAGGTCAAAGTTTCCTAATTTTGCCTGGATACTGATTCACCATCAGAGTTGCATGCATATGCAAGGTTGTATGATCCTACCATGTATAGTGACTAAGATCTGAACTCGTCTGAAAACTTGAATGTAAATCAATCAAGTGTAAAATATAGGTCAAAGTGACCAAAGTGACCTAATTTTGCCTGGATGCTGATACACCATCAGAGTTGCATGCATATGGAAGATTACATGATCCTACCAAGTATAGTGACTGAGATCTAAACTCGTCAGAAAACTTGAATGTAAATCAATCAAGCGTAAAATATAGGTCAAAGTGACCTAATTTTGCCTGGATGCTGACCTACCATCAGAGATGCATGCATATGCAAGGTTACATGATCCTACCATGTATAGTGACTGAGATCTGACTTGAATGTTTGTCGTTCAATCTAAAAATATAGGTCAAAGTGACCTAATTTTGCCTGGATGCTGACCTACCATCAGAGATACATACATATGCAAGGTTACATGATCCTACCATGTATAGTGACTGAGATCTGAACTCGGACGTAAACTTGAATGTAAGTTATTCAAGCAGAAAATATAGGTCAAAGTGACCTAATTTTGCCTGGATACTGACCTACCATCAGAGATGCATGCATATGCAAGGTTACATGATCCTACCATGTATAATGACTGAGATCTGAACTCGGACGTAAACTTGAATGTAAGTCGTTCAAGCGGAAAATATAGGTCAGAGAGACCCAATTTTCTTGGAGGCTGTGAGATAGCCCAAGATGCACCTGCATACAAAGTTTGATGATCCTACCATGCATAGTTGCAGAGATATATGCCCAAATGCGGACGTCGGGGGTACTCCAATAGTCCCCCTCAACTTCGTTGAGGCGAACTAAAAATAATAATGCATGCAAATGCTGGATCCCATTAATGTTCTAATCTGCCCCTCATTTTCAGCAGCTGGGGTGAGAAAGGGAATAAGCGCTCAATCATATAAATGATATACATATACAGATTTTATTTGGAAACTTGCAATACTTGTATCTAATTTAAGAAAATTTTGTTTAAAACTAAGTAATATCTCCCCCTCCCATAGCTCTGTCCTTAGCTGATTTAGACTTTTTCTATTAATATCCTTTTGATAATTTATTTTCTATCAACTTTTACACATATTCCCATTTATGGTTTTCTAAATGTTTTGATTTCATCTGCATTGAGGAGACATAAGTTGTCGAAATAGGCATATGCAGAAACTAAATTCACAGTAACTACAGTATTTTGTTATACATTGTATATGTACTTTTGCTCCCATACACAGGGATCACTTCCTATATAGAGGTATATACAGACGTGCCGCTGGAATGGGCCTGTTTTTGCAGTTGTCAACTATATGAATGGGTAGTAATTTTTGACATCATGTATATCAATGGGTCGTAAATTAGCCACAAATGGCCAGAATCTCTCACTGGTTGCTGTAATTAATCAAGTATATATATCATATGATGTTTAAGAACATTCCTACTGTGAAATTAATGGTTTTCTAACTCCAATTACACATTTTTACTATACAGTTGGGTTGCTTATTTTTGAAATTTACTATATGAATGGGTCAATATTTTGTTAGGAGAACTATATGAAAGGGGAGTATTTTCAAAATGCCAGCGGCAGGCCTGTACCCAATTCCACCCGAAGTGACCTTATTTTGACATCCTTTCACAAAGCTTTTTTTCGCTTTCTATGTCAAGAGTAAGTGCTGTGAAATTTGTTGCAATCAAAAAATTATAAACATTATAGCATACATGTGTACATGTCCTTGTTGCAATTTGTGCATCACATATCATGTAAATGTCAAAAGTACATGAAAATCATGATTTTAAGAAACATGTATTAAATACTCTAAAAAATTTTATACAAAAACTACATTTCATATTTACATGTACTTAATAGTAACTGATAAATTTGCATACCTGTGCATCAGTGTTAAATTCCCTCTGATAATACTATGTACAACTTCGTTATTCTTCATACAGGTGAGAATCGGCCCTGAATATATATATATATAAACATCCAAAATTCAACACTGATAGAAGTCAATGATGTATGTAGATTTCAATCAATAATAATCCTTTTCAAAATCAATTTCCAAACAGGAAGACTGAAATTTATACACAGGTATGAAATAGACAAAGTTTTAGAGACCTGGGTATGAATTTAAGAGGTTTTCAAGGCCAACAAATAATATTGAAGTTGATAACAGTATTTAAGTGGTACCCACCTAACCTCGTTTGATAAACACAAGTATTTTAATGTTGAAATAAATGAAAAATTTCATCTTAGTCAATCACATTAATATATATCAAACTGTTATGAGGATGTTACGAGATTACTTTTAATAAATCAAATCTAGGTTTTAAAACTATGAAGGACTGAATATTAAATTTTGAAAAGGTAATTTACAGCTAGTAATAATTACCAGATGCGAAGGCAATGCAATCCGGCGTTGCATCCAGGTGGAGGAGACAAAAAGGGGGGCAATGGATTGACCCCTCCTTTTCTGCAAAAAAGTTTTTAATTTCATACAGAGAGCAAATTTGGAAAAATCTACTGGAACGTACCCTCTTTTAACTTGAATCATATTGCAAACCCCTTTTTTAAGGCTGGATCCTACAGTGTAGTGTCCAGTAAGATTGGTTTGGTTCCTATTAATAATGCAACTTAAATATTGCTGTTAGAACATCTGTGAAATCATTGCTTCATGGGGACTTTCTAGACACAAGGCATTAGATATTGATCTCTTTCATCAATTGACATAATGAAAGCACCAATTTTTTTCCAGACAGATGGATTTTTTTTTCCGAAATAGAATCTTTCTCTTACTCTACTAGGCAATTTCTTTTCTAACTTTACCTTTACCATCAACCTATCTCCCTGTCCTCTCCCAAAAATAACAATTTGCTCACTTAAAGAGTCTTCCAAAAATATTACTTTATTACTATAAAAACAGCATTATATTCACAAACTTGTATCAATTGTAAAATAATTTTTAACAGCATGCAAAATAATATTCAATTACATTTCATAGAATCATATTACTGATTTCAAATTTAATTAAACATGGAAAGTTCAATTAAATCATTAAAATGTGTAATTTAAGAATTTTACGAACTTACATTAAAACTTGACCCAAATATCTAACACAGTACACATGAATGTAAACAAGAGAATCTTTAAACAATATATAGATATCAAATTCCTCAATACACAAGAAACATATAGCCAATACACAAAGTGTTTTAAATTCCACTGAAACAAACAGAGGATTTGTTTACTCGGTATTGATTTACCCCTCAAGATGAATTCAGGTCTACTTATAATTTAGGCTAAAATGCTATGGAACACAGGAACATGGTGTAAGAGGATTAAATTGCAGTTGATTAGCTTGGCAGTCCAGTTGCCAGTTAAGCACTCTCTACATGGCAAGTTAAATTTGATGCTGACTTGTCTGCTTGTCAAATTAAAATTTTAATTACTTCATTTAGGGATGAGGAAGGGCAAGCATTATTTATTTGGGACTTGTCCGATGGGCAAGTATACGATTTATTTCTATATCTGACAACCCCTGCAGTCTACTGAATATTTTGTTGTGCCCTAGCTTGCTACCAAAAATTAATAGGTCAATAGAAACATTCCACTTTTTGCATAGTTGCAGATGGGCCCCTTGATTGAAAATGGTAAGCTTATGCCCCCCTCCACCTTTTTTCACAGGCCTAAAAAGAAAATACTTGTGTTTATGGTAACATACTCTTCAAAAGAAGGGTTGGTAGGTAGGCATTTTTTTTATTTTTCCAAAACTTTTTACATAGACATATAGAGAGTGACTTCTGGACTTTAGCAGTGGTTCTTTAAAAATTGCCAAAAAAACTTTAGGGTATGCATTTTTAGCCCCAAAAATCTATTGTCGGTCAGGTTACCGGATACAGAGATTTTTTTTTCTGCCCAGATTTTTTTTTTTGTACAGAATTTGGGAAAACTTGAAAATGGAAAAAAATTGAAGAATATATTACATCAGTTCCAATTCCATCTCATCCCCCACCCCTAAATGCTCTACCTATCTGAAGAGAAACAGATACTTCGGTCCCGCTTCCATCTCATCCCCCACCCCTAAATGCTCTACCTATCTGAAGAGAAAGATACTTCAGTCCCACTTCCATCTCATCCCCCACCCCTAAATGCTCTACCTATCTGAAGAGAAACAGATACTTACAAGAGAAATGTTGAATCTCACGAATCTATCTGTACCTTCCATCTGACTGTAACTCAACATGAAACAAATCTGCTTAGTTTTATCTTCTTAATATCTGATAGTAATATATCAGCATTTCACATTCTAAATTTCAAACTTGAAAAAGTGTTTATAACATATGGATGCCCCGCCAATAAATTTATTGCACAAGTTTAACCAAAGTCAATAGTTCCTTGTCCCTGAATTGTGATGAAATGCCAAATTTAATCAAAGTCATTCATACATAAAATGTAGGTCATGGACACTCAATTGTTGATGAAATGGGCAGATCTCCTTTAGATGAATGTTACAGTGAAATTTCATGTTGTTACAATACATAGTAGTTGAGAAATAGACTTAAAATCAAAACTTAACCAAATTCACTGAAGCATAAAATTTAGGTCAAAGCCACCTAAATGTTAATGATTTTGGTAGTACTCATCAAGGTAATTAATTTGATAAAACATCACTGTCTTTAAGTTGTTGAGAAACCGACTTTAAACAAAGTTTAACCAAAGTCACTGAAGCATAAAATGAAGGTCAAAGCCAACTACAATGTACATGTAATTGTCAATGTTTTGGATAGTACACATCAAGGCAATAAATTTAATGAAACATCATGGTCTTATAATGAATAGTTGTTGAGAAATAGACTTTAATACAAAACTTAACCATAGTCACTCAAGCATGAAATGTAGGTCAAAGAGTCAAACTACCTAGTTATCTCTGTAGTAATAGCTATCAAATATCTACCTACTGGCCTACTCGTAATGTTCTACAAAATGTACCTCTTACAGTTTCTGAGAAATGTATTTAAACACAGAACATAACTGGATGTTTGGAAGGATGGACTGTTTTGGATATACCACTTACTGCCAAAAAAATTCTGTAGATATTCAACATTATCATTTATGAAATTTTTCAATTTAAGTGGAAGATGCACATTCAGGAATATTTTGGTGTTGACATGTGGATTATTTTTATCATTTTCAAGGATTAATTGCTAATAATGAAAATTGAATCAGACATGCCATCAAATAGCGGTAACTCCAGACCATTCTACTCGTATATGTACCAACAAAATATAGAAATGGGTGGAATAGCTCAAAATGTAACTATTGGAGAATGCTTAAATCTGTCCCTGAAATTTGTTGTTTTAATGAGAAAAGGGGGGGATTAAGCAATATGTTAATTGCCTTTGATTGAAAAGTGACTTCCACAGAAATAAAATGCCCAAAAAGTTGACTGCAGACAAACCCGTCACATTTTATTTTTTGGGGAAAAGGCAGATACTGTATTTCCAGGTCATAATTAATATTTCTATTTTTTTTAGGGTTGATTGCTCTATACCCAGGACTCTACATTTATGTTTCTATTTTATCACTCTAAACTAATAGCCCTTTTTCTATAATGATGGCTGATACAGGGAGATACAGTATTTCCAGATCATAATAATACTAATATTTTAGGTTTAATTACTCTATATGTTTTTAAGAGATAATCCAAACTCAATCTTTACTAATGGCCTTCTGTCTATAATGATGGCTGACAGAAACAGCAGGTGATGAATTTAGCTGACCATTAAATTGACTTCAATCTATCAACCTAACCTCTGACAGCAAGGTGTCTGTTATTAGCAGCTGATTATCACAAATATACAGTAAATAGGAGTCAATTAATCAGAAAAAAACAGGTACTTATCTCTGAATTTATATTTTAATTTTAATCTAAGTTCAAGATCATCATCATATCAGCATATTGCAAACGGAACAACTCAAAGTTAAAATAATAACATTTTATGAAAATTAAATTGTTTTCAGGTACAAGCAGAGATGAAGCTACCAAAGGGCCCAGTTGCCCACTGCTCCTAATATTCTGCCTAGGTTACTAAACAAATTGGAAACATGTAGCTCAGCTGACTGCCAAAATTTCTGACATTTATTGTCAGAAACATAGTACCGGGCTAGTAGAATATACAGCTTGGCTACCAACTACCATCTGCCAGGGCCCTACTGGCCATTTAGACTCAGACATAAAGCACATCCCTGACTATTCAGTATGTTCAATTTATAAAGATTAAAGAATAATTTAATTTATAGATCCAGAACTTGCAAACAGCAAATTTGTGTTCTGCAGTTTACCCATGAGCAGATAGCTCTTTTGACCACTCAACACATTTGGAAATCCAGGAATCAAAGTTGATAGGGAATATTTAACCAAAATGACAGTAAGTAACTCCAAACTTAGCTAACAGGGAATAGTTACTCCCTAGAGACGTCAGCAATGGCTTCCAAACCCAATGGACAATTAGGTAGAATTTTTCAGTTATTCAGGGGGAGTTGCAAGTGCCCTCTTATTATAAACATAGAAAGCAGCCACAGCCTGCTAAAGCTCACATCTTTGCACAGCATTGTCACATGTTAAACATGTCAGCATACAGGAATGGACTTAAATCATTCTTTTTAACAGATTCATTCATGCCTAATATGTAAGTCAAAGACTGTAATCCCAAAATGCACCACACATACCAATGTAGTTGATGTGGGACATGTCAGTAAGCAGGAATGGACTTTAAAAATTCTACCTAACCAAGTCGATCATGCACAAAATGTAGGTCACAGTCGGCATTAGAAGCATGCATTGTTAATGTTATCCCAAAATGAATCAATTCTACCTAACCAAGTTGCTCATGCATAAAATGCAGGTCACAGACAGCATCCGAAGCATGCATTGTTGTTGTCATCCAATAATGCATCATACATACCAATATGGTTGATGTAGGACATGTCAGTAACCAGGAACGGACTTTGAACATTCTCGCTAACCAAGTTGCTCATGCTAAAAATGTAGGTCACAGACAGCATCCTAAGCATGCATTGTTGTTGTCATCCCACAATGCATCATACATACCAATATGGTTGATGAAGGACATGTCTGTAAGCGAGAATGGACTTTAATCATTCTACCTAACCAAGTCCCTCATGCGTAAAATGTAGATCACAGACAGCATCCGAAGTATTCATTGTTGTTGTCATCCCAAAATGTATCATACATACATGTACCAATATGGTTGATGTGGGAGATGTCAGTAAGCAGGAATTGACTTTAGCCATTCTACCTAACCAAGTCACTCATGCATATAATATAGGTCACAGACAGCATCCAAAGCATGCATTGTTGTTGTTATCCCACAATGCATTGTACATACCAATATGGTTGATGAAGGACATGTCAGTAAGAGAGAATGGACTTAAATCATTCTACCTTTCAAAGTCATTCATGCATAAAATCCAGGTCACAGACAGCATCCAAAACATTGTATTGTTGTTGTCATCTCAAAATGCATCATACATACCATTATGGTTGATGTGGGACATGTCAGTAACCGGGAATGGAGTGTAACCATTCTACCAAACCAAATCACTCATGCGTAAAATGTAGATCACAGACAGCATCCGAAGTATTCATTTTTGTTGTCATCCCAAAATGTATCATACATACCAATATGGTTGATGTGGGATGTGTAAGTAAGCGGGAATTGAATTTAGCCATTCTACCTAACCAAGTCACTCATGCATATAATAAAGGTCACAGACAGCATCCAAAGCATGCATTGTTGTTGTCATCCAAAAATGCATCATACCTACCAATATGGTTGATGTGGGATGTGTCAGTAATTGGGAATGGACTTAAACCATTCTACCTAACCAAGTTGCTCATGCGTAAAATCTTCGTTGGATAGGTCGAGGACAGGACTTTTCAGAAAAAAATATCGACCTATAGTACGAAAAATACGGTAGGTCACAGACAGCATCCATAGCATGCATTGTTGTTGTCATCCCAAACTGCATCATACATACCAATAATTGGTTGATGTAGGTCATGTCAGTTATCAGGAATGGACTTTAACCACTCTACCTAACTAATTCGCTAATGCATGGAATGTAGGTCACAGACAGCATCCAAAGCATACATTGTTGTTGTCTTCCCAAAATGCATCAAACATACCAATATGGTTTATGTGGGACATATCAGTAAAGGGGAATGGACTTTAACCATTCTACCTAACCAAGTAGCTCATGCTTAATATGTAGGACACAGACAGCATCTGAAGCATGCATTGTTGTTGTTATCTTAAAATGCATCATAAATACCCATATGGTTGATGTAGGACATGTCAGTAACTGGGAATGGACTTTAGCCATTCTTTCTAACAGGACACCGAGGCAGATGCCGACGCCAACACAGATGCTAGAGGTAACACATAAGCCCTCCTCACTTCGTGAGGTGAGCTAAAAATATGTTAAGATCTTGCTCTGATATGCAAAACAGTTTCTTTAATTTCTATCCGTTTTTCAGTTTTCCTGATGCAATATTTGTTCTCCTTTTGGGAGAAAGAACAAGTCTGGTGAAATTTTCTGCCAAATCTATTTTGAATACTATCCTTGGTGTTTTACATCTGACATCAAGTCATTGGAGAAACAATTTCTAAAACTTAAACCAGAGGCTCCCAGGAGCCTGTATCGCTCACCTGGTTTTCAGTTGCCACAATCAAGGTAACAATGTAAGTTATACAGTTGATCTTCAGTTTCTCAAACTTTCGTACGTCCAACACCTCCAATATCTTGAACTGTTTTTAAAGTCTGATCATGTTTTATTATATTTCTTTGTTGGGATTTTTCGATAAAAAACGTTCTTGTTAATGACCACTTTCGACACGATTTGAAGTCGAAATGTCATTTTGAAAATGGCAGTCAACAAACAATTTTCAACATCCGTTTTGAAGTCGCAACATCAATATCTATTTGGAAATCAAATTTCTTTGAAATCGGACAATGTTGAACTTTCCCGTCTTTTTGGTAGCCATTTAAAATATGGCAGTCAGCGAACAATTTTTAACATCAGTTTTGAAGGAAACCAAATGTCATTGAAATCGGACAATGTTGAATTTTCCCGCCTTTTTGGCAGCCATTTTGAAAATTGCTGTCAACGAACAATTTTCAACATCGGTTTTGAAAGTCGCAACATCAATATCTACTTGGAAATTTCATTGAAATCGGACAATGTTGAATTTTCCGGCCTTTTTTGGTGGCCATTTTGAAAATGGCGGTCAAGGAACAATTTTCAACATCGGTTTTGAACTCGCAACATAGAGATCTATTTGGAAACCAAATGTCATTGAAATCGGTCAATGTTGAATTTTCCCGCCTTTTTTGGC
>MJUU01018184.1:7350-60809 GCA_002080025.1 Modiolus philippinarum | reverse complement strand
CATATCCTTTTATTCACCACTTGCACAAAAACTTGGGGAAGAACTAGTACCAAACCAAAATCAGAAAAGTTAGAGTTAGCAAGGAAACATTTTTTGTCCCTAAATAATAAAAAATATGTTTTCGTAGTAATTCAGTGTAAATCGGGGAAACTGTTTTTGTCATAATATTTTATTAAAAGATTATCTGAAAAGGGGGCAACATTGGCTTGTGTACATTTATAAAAGGAATTTGCACTTTAATCTAACCTTTTAGATCTTGTATCTTTAAGACGAATATGGTTCAACAAGGCACTAAATTGCATTTAAATGACAATATCTGAATTGTTAATTATCTCTGTGTGTACGTTGTGTCAAGTTTCATTTAACTCCACCTAAAAATGATAGTCCTATCGATTGTTTAAAATTCATATGGTTTTGTGTTCCCCAGCTGTCTTCTTTAGAAAGATTGGATTACTTTCCTTAAGTTCAATTCGGTTTCAGTCCTGTTTGTATCATCATGTTATTTATTTGCAGCTTAACTATATAAGTACATTTAATCAAAGGACACGTGCCAATGTTTGTTGAATCTTAATGACTCCCCACAAGAGTTGTAATGAATAAAATATTCTGAATTTAATATTTCGATAAAAAAAAGAGTTTGGCTAAGGTTACATAACTCACTTGACTAAACTGTTACAGTAAAAATAAGAGGTTCTTTTCCTTCAAAACAGTTGCTGTAATGTTTGATGTGTTCTTTGGTGGTGGTTATATTGTTTGTAATGGCGAATATTAAATAAATTAAAGATCTTTGTTAAGGATATTCCGTATATCAGGTTCAGTTGTCTCTAACTGTTTCAAAGGAGTTGGTTGAAATGTTTCTTCACACGTTTTGATTTTATAATCGTTGATCTTTTTGATTTTGTCTTTTTAAGTCCTCATCTTAAACAATTCTCAGAATTTTACCATTTTCATAATAATGTCTGGCTCTATATTACTTGACTGAAAAAGCCATGAACAAATACTTAACGAAGAAAAAACTACAGACATCAGATAAATGCGGTTTATTATTTTGTATGTGTACATTTTTCTTTGCATGCATAAACAACTTTCGTCAAAAGAAAAAAAAATCTACTTAGGTCCTGTTACTGATACAGGATCTTTAGTTTCCTCTTCATCAGTCTCAATATTGTAGTCATCTGCTCTTCCTCTGGTTATTTCTGCTTTATAGTCTTCATATACCATCTGTTGGTTGTTCCAATGCTTGTCTAGTCGGTCGTTTTTTTATGTATTTACTGTTGATGATGTTACAACTTTATCAGGTAAATTGTTCCATGTTTTGGCTATTCTGATGACAAATGCATTTTTTCTCAATTCCGCCCTTGCACGTTGTAGATATATTTCTAGACTATTACCTCGCACTCCTGTTACTTGATGACATGTCTTTCAATACTTTTACAAATGCAAGTGATTCTTCATCATATTTACCATTTAAAATTTTGTATAGTTCAATTATATCACCTCGTACCCTTCCAAGTTAGTGATGGCAATTTGAGTTTCTTGAGTCGCTCTGGGTATGTAAAATTCTGTAGTTGTTTTGTGGCTCTTCCTTCCACTGTTTCAATCATCTCTCAGTGTTTTACTTTGTGTGGATGCCAAACTGTGGTCACAAATTCAAGATGTGTTCCTACTAACGTTTTATATAGTGAAAAGCCCTTAGTAATGCGAACATCGAATTAGCCTTGTTTACTTTTTCACTAATGGGTCTATCAAAATTTAGCTCCGAGTCTATAATCACACCGATGTTTTTTTGCTTCTGTATAGTTTGCTGCAATACAGTTTTTTTTTCAGTGTATAGCTATTGTCTGGGTCTGGACCTGGTTTTCCGATGTACATATGCTTATATGAATGAAACCATAGAAGCCATGTGTCACTCCAGTTTGACAGTTTATCTCAATCTCTTTGTAATTGTCTCTGGTCTTCTTGTTAGAGTCCACCATGTCCGGTAAGTCATTTATAAAAATGACGAATAGTAGCGGCCCAAGGACTGTCCCTTGTGGTATACCTGAGGTTACTTTGGTCCAAGAAGAATTCTCATTGTTGATCGATACTTGTTGGAAGCGTTTATTTAAAAAGCTTTCTATCCACCAGAGAAAATTTTCTTCTATCTGGTAAGTGATTTATGAAAATGACGAATAGTGGCGGCCCAAGGACTGACCCTTGCGGTATACCTGAGGTTACTTTGGTCCAAGATGAATTCTAATTGTTGATCGATACTTGTTGGAAGCGTTCATTTTAAAAGCTTTCTATCCACCACAGTACATTTTCTTCTATTCCGTATGCTCTAAGTTTGTTCAACAATCTTTTGTTTGGTACAGTGTCGAACGCTTTCATATAATCCATGTATATTACGTCTACAGATTTTCCACTTTCTAGTGCTTGTTGTCCATTTGTCCTGTACATTCAAAATATGTAACGTGGTTGATCTCCCAGATATAAAGCCAAACTGACAATTAGTCATGAATTTGTTTGCTTTCATGTGTTCAAATATTGATTCTCTTGTTTCCATAACTTTACATACAATCAATGTTAACCTTACTGGTCTGTAATTTCCGGCTAAACATTTTTTCCTTTCTTAAATATTGCACTAATCTGAGCTTCTTTTCAAGATTTCGGTACTGTCCGTGTTTTCAAAGATAGGTTAAAAATCATATTCAATGGTTAAGATATTGTCTCTATCAGTTCTTTAATTACTCTAAGATATATTCTATCTGGTCCTGGTGATTTGTCGATTTTTAGTCCTTTAAGTAATTTTTCGATTTCATGTTCGTTTGTCTCTAAAGCATTCATCTTACTTAAATTGTCTTTTAAGGGTAACGCTGGTGCCTCACCTTCGGTTCTTTTGTAAAAACCCTGCTAAAGAATGTAGCTAATATTTTGACCTTTTCTCTATCATTATCAGTTTTTCTTGCTTTTTAGATCTTCTCTATGAAAACATCTAGATCATGTGTGATTGTTTGTTTTACCTCACAATCATGACACAAACTGAAATACTGGAAAATCTTTAATGTAATGAAAAACATATACATGAATATATGAAGTAAAAAGAAACGTATGAAAGACTGAAGAAAATACAATTCATAATAGCCCCCACTAGAATTAATTTGACTGGATTGTTTAGCAGTTTCGGCAACTTTTAGATTCACCAACAGCTCTATAGACCCAAAAATATAAAAAGGAGCTAAATATGATTACAGTATACGTCTCACCAATTTAAAAAAAATAGTAAAAACAAGTAGTTATAGAAACATTATATCACTGTGCATTATATATGATTTCCTGCTTCAGTGTCAGTATCAGTACTTGTTAGGTCTAATAAATGAATTATACAATAATATTGATAAAAAATATACGCCTCAGATTTTTATGTACGCAAACATAATAAATAAACCTTATGTATATTGCTTCGAATATATGAAAATAGCCTTTTAAGGTATTTTTGTAGTATTTTTAGAGTCGTTTTATTACATTTTATGATCGTGTTACCGCTCATGTGTGATGTACCACACATGACTTTCTATATTGACACATAAAACCACAGACAGTACATTTAGATGGGATGATACCAACAGCTCCTATTACAGATCAACTAACACTAATCCCATTTTGTTCCACTTTGCAGCCAGTTTATAAAGGAACCTGAACACCAAACCCTTCTCTTAGGAGATGGAACTTTTCCCTAACATAGCAATTGCTATTAACTAACGAAGAAAATGACGCCATTGTTAGCTTAAAACTTCTTATGCATCAAGCAATAAACTATTAGAAATAAAATGGGCATATACCTAAAAAAACCACACACACAATATCGAAATTGTGGTAAAGGGGAGGGGGTAATAACAAAATTACCGACTATAGTTGCCTAGAGCTATGACACAAAAAGGCAAATTAGAAGTTAACCAACGAAAAATGGTCGACCGCAATGGTACAAGCATTTCAAAAGAATTGGTTGGTTAAACCGGTTTTATGCAGTTTTAGTTCTAGCGGCGGGAACATTGTATAATTATGTCTTTTCATTGCAGATAAAAAAAAACGCACGAATGGCGCCAAAAGGATAAAACATACAACATTACAGCATTAAAAACAACAAGCGGGTGAGATCACCGATGAAAACCCTTATGATATATGTAATTTTGTCACTAGGCAGGCTAGAAATGTCTGTTTATGGGTTTAGTAAATCTGCACGTCAAATCAATTATATGACAGGCCTATTTTCAGTGCCATACATAACGTTACCTACATACGATTCTCTTTTATCAAAAATATGATGTCTGCCAGACGTCTCTATATTAATCATAATTAAACTGGGTTCTCAATATCTTTCCACTCCTCTATAGAAGAAGAAAGCAGACCAATTTCCCAATGCAGACCTGACCAACATTAGCATCAAATTCGCCTTGCTGCATTTCCAATACTTTGAAATGTAGGCCAAGCATTTTAATTACAATTATACCTTTTGATATATTTATATATTGATTAAGAGTTTTACTTTGTGACATAAACATATCACATTTCTAAGGTTATACCTAATAATGATACATCTTTGTCACATTACTTTAATGATTCAGCAAATACAGCCTATTACCAGACTCGTCATGCGTTTTATACCTCTTATGATAGAATGTTTGGTAATTGACAACTTAAAAGGGTGGAAACACACCATTTAGAATTCATTTCTTATTCAAAGAATGTAGTAAATACATCATTTTCATAAAAATGTCGATGTTATCAGCTCATCAAAGTTTACAGATTCATAGTATTACAAATCTATGCGTTCATAATGCAGATTAGGCTACTTATCATTTTGATTAAAAGTGTTAGCTTTCATGACGAAAATGAAAGTCTACTTATCGCGTTATGATCTTAGCATCTAAATAATCGTACATAGTTATATCACATGGTCTCATATGAGTGGTGTTCGGGAGAATCAAAAAGGGGACTTTTTCCTCAGCTAGGGTTCTTGACTACCATGATATACAGAACATAATTGGCATTTTGCGTGAAAAAGATGTTACCCGGGGATGTTACCTGGCTGACATGAATATGTTTGAAATGTTATCTGTTGCGCTGCTATCATTGCGTTCTGAACTGCATGAAAGACAGAAAATATTAACTATAGAAGAAGAATCTGTTCATTTCAATGAAGGGCCCATGCAGGGCAAAGTCATTCCATTGATGTATATGTATAATAGAAGAAGTACATATATAGACACTATATATTTATGACATCTAAGTATAGATTAAGTCTCTCTTGACTTATTATTTAACCCCAGATTTTGAAAAAGAACCCCGTTTTGTGATGATTTAAAGACAAAAGACATTTGAACCTTTTATTTCCAAATGTAATTTTAAATAGGGTTCAGGGTAAAGGTCATAGTACCTGTTTGTATTAGCAAGAAACTTGTTTTCCTTTATTCATTTTCTTTATCTTTCTCTATTATCGTATTTTCCGTATTGCCACTACTTGGCCGTAGTTGGTTGATATAAACTATGGATAATTTGTTTTATAACCAGGTGATCAAGCATTATTTAAGCTTAATCGGGACGAGAACAAGCTAATCAATAAAAACTTTTAAGATTAGAAAACCAGGGTAACGAGATTTAATTCCTACAGAAAAGGAAATAAAAAGGTAGGGGCAGGAAATTAAACCGTCTATACGACTGGACCCAGCGGGTCTACTTTGGTCGAAAAAATTAGAAATGTCTTTACACTGCATGAAGTGTATAGTGGCTTCCTGTCAGGCGTTCCGTATTATGACCTGAAAACCACACACAGACAGTTTTCCCTTAACACAACCCGCTCATCTCTGTACACCGAGCCCCTGTAACTTATTCCAGGCACTGATCGTAGTTGCAATAATGAAAGATTACCGCCTTACCGTATTGCTACCACTTTTACGTGGTACTTGTCATTTCTTAACTCAATTCATTTGGTTATTGTTAACTTTTGTAAAGGTTGTGTTGTTTGTGATACATTGCTAACTCCTGTTAAAACTTCGGTATTTAGTTATTTAAAAGAAGAACGTCAAACTAGATAGACGAAGAACTATCATCAACGATATTATAACAGTCACTTATACTTTATAAAAGTAAGTGAGAACCGAACCGTCAGTCTAAAAAGAACAATCCAAGGACAATGGTAACGTCGGAAAAACAAAGAAACAAAGACATAACATGAGTACAGCACAATTAAAAATAGAAAAAACGCACATACACAAAAATGAATAAACATGAACGAATTTATAGAAATCGTGCCATTTCTAAAGTGGATGTAAATTTTCAGAAACTATATAACTATTCTATAAAATGTTACTGTTGTAATACATTTTGTTTCGTTCTGGTCAGAATTTATCAATGGGTCTTTTTAGTCCAATCTCTTTGTCAAGATTTTAATTAAAGCTATTATGGTTTTAGTTTTATCTATTATCTAGCTATTATTATCTTTGTCATGAAATAATGGGATATCGACTGCAATTTAGTACGAGACCTGTTCTCTTTCATGGATCCATTTCAAAATTATTTTTGCGTGAAACTATATATTTGTTTTCCATGTTCACCGCATGGGAACGGCACCGGTTATTGGTACTACCGAAGTGGACGATTGAAATTACTTTAGCATGAGCTAATGAAGGTGAAAATTTGCACTTTATAATATTTCTTCCCGTCGTGCGCGGTTCCGGCTTATGAATAGGCCCGCAGCAACCTCTGAGCTTGGAGTATAAGTCGTTCTTACAGAGGCGACACGTTTACCGTGTGTGGAGACCCGTGTCGATGGTTGACAAGATCCTGGTATGTGTGAACCTATATTCAGACTCCCGCTTCGGCCATTAAATATCCGTTGGGCTGAGAATACAGGATAAATATCTTACTTTGGCTCTGATATCATCTAAACAGGAGGCCGGATTGGCCCGGACCGATCAATCGGCTGGCCCCCCAGGATATCTTTCCAACTTGAGATTAAGTAAACTAGTGTAACTTTTTGTCTTGATTTAAACTATCAATCCAGTGAAGGTGGTACTAGAGAAGGCGGTGGCTCATGGGTCAATCAAGTAGTACGCTTTCCATCAGTGCCTGATGGTTATGCTCCACTTGAGTATACCATCTTTGGAACACTTGATACTTTCTGGTGGAGATCCCTAGAATCAAAGTATTGCCCCTGCTGGCACTCCGTGGAGGGTGGGCGACAAAGATGGTGAAATCTGCTTCTTACTGCAAAACTCCCAAAACCAACCAGTTCCAAATAGAAAAAGAAAACTAGACGATTCTATCGAAGAAGTTGGCGACAACAGTAGGACAAAATTCATTGTGTTGACTGGATTATCTGATAAGCAAATATCAAAAATCAATTCATTTGCTATCCAAAAGACCATCCAAAGCATTGCTGGAACAGTGAAAAACGTCTCCAGAATGCGATTTGGTGATTTACTAATTAAAGCTTCTTCAAAAACTTAGAGTGAAAATTTACTAGAAATAACTAAAATTCTAGAATTCAAAGTTTCGGCACATCCTCACAGAACTCTAAACAGCAGTCGCGGTATTATGAGAGACTGAAGTCAATATCTTACAGATCTTAGCAATGAGGAAATTTTATGACGAATTATCACCACAAGGCGTCACAAAAGTATAAAGATTTATTTCTAAAAAATCAGGAAGCACTTTTAAACTGAATACTTTTCTCTTAACCTTTAACGCTTTATTCCTCCAACATCTTTGAAAATTGGCCCTTTTGGTATAAAGATAGACAAATTCCTTCCCAACCCAGTGAGATGCTTCACTTGTCAAAAGTTTTGTCATGGCACCAAACAATGTAGGGGCAAGTTGAAATGCTTCAAATGTGCGGAAGAGGGACACCTGGGCACTGACTGCATAAATGCACCGAAATGTGCAAAATGCAGCGGTGACCATATGTGCTCTTCAAGAGACTGTCCCTTATTATAGGAAAGGAAATTCTTAAAATAAAAACAGAAAAAAACCATCTCATACAATGACGCCGGTCGAAAATTTCATCATCTAACACAGTATTGGCAGTAACTTCTTCATATGCAGATAAAGTTAGACAATGGCCTTCTCTATCGCATATGGAGACCCAGACAATTTTATTCTGGCCATGTGATAGTCAGACCCCTACAAAGTTGCCTGCCAAGACAGTGTCAAAAGATCAAATAATTACACCAACAAATATAAACAAACAACTAGGAGACAATCAACCACTTCAACAACCAAGTCAACACAATCTTCAATTTCCAATAAAGAACAATCAACATCTAAAAGCATTTCCAAGTCTAATAACCAAAAACCTCTTCTTTTTGTCCTAATGTAGGAAAATCTGCAGAACACTCATCGTCTGCAGATAAAATTAAATCCAAATGTGCCAAAGACAGAGCAGGCGTGATAGTTCTAATGTCTGTTAGCACGTCTAATAGATATGAAAGCCTGTCTTCAGACGAAGACACTGGCACAACTATAACATCCGGTCAACGCCAAAAACCGTGGTGTGATATAAGCATTTGGGGAACATTAGATTCCCACATGGATACATCCGAACCGGCTGACAACATCAAAATTCAACGACCCTTAGTAGGTCTTCATCTGTAAGTGGTCCATCGTCTCGTCATCCCGCGGTTTCCCGAAAGGGAAATATCTCACCAAAACGACTAAAATGAACAATATAATTCAATGGCATTGCTGAGGTTTTAAAATGAATTTCATTGAAATTACTTTATTAATTCAAGCCTTTAATCCTGCGGCATTTTGTCTTCAGGAAACGCACCTGACGAAAAGTGATACGTTAAATGTAAAGAACTATTCTCTCTACGGCACTTATGAATGAACGAGCTGCTGGCGGCTCAACCATTCTTGTCAGCAAAAATATTGTCCACAGTAATGTTGATCTTAATACCAATCTTCAGGCTGTTGCAGTGAGAATTTCTTTATATAAAACTATAACATTTTGTTCTGTGTATTTACCAACAGATTTCAGGCTTTGAGTTGTTATTACTCCCCTTTGGGTCGTTGTCTTTTTGACACATTCCCCGTTTCCCTTCTTTTTTCTATTCAACCCAAGTCCGAGTCAACTTAAAAACTTGACCGACCAACTGCCCGCCCCATTTATAATAATGGGCGATTTCAATGCTCACAATCCACTTTTGGGTAGGTCTGCGTTGAATGAGAAATGTAAAAAGATTGAAGACATAATGTCGAAGGAAAGTTTATGTATTTGTAATGACAATTCAAACACTTATTTGCATCCTGGAAATGGGGCATACTCAGCTATAGACCTAACTATAACTGTCCCATCTCTACTTTTGGATTTCTCTTGGAAAGTACACGATGACTTATGTAGTAGTGATCACTTTCCCCTAATTCTTCAACATCTTTCTTCTACTACTGGACAAAGGCCACAGCGCTTTAAATTTGATAGAGCTGATTGGTCACTCTATGAAAATTTATGTAGAGAAAAATTTAAATCGGAACTGTTTGAAGATGTTCTTGATCCCTTAAGTCTTCTCAGTGAAAAAATAATTTTCATCGCATATAAATCTATACCGAAAACCTCGACAAATCCAAAACGGCCTGGGAAATCTTGGTTTGACGATGACTGTGATGATGCTCTGAAAAATCGTAAAAAGGCAGAGCAACTTTTCAATAAACATCCAACGACGGACAAACTTGGCAATTTTCGCGTTTTTCGTGCAAAGGCCCGAAGAACCATGAAACAAAGAAGACACACTTCTTGGCGTAACTTTGTTTCAAAATTAAATTGCCATACCCCTATGGACAAAGTATGGAATATGGTACAAAAAATCAAGGGTAAAATAGAAAAGCAAATTATCAACTCCTCAAACATCTTCCTATAACAACTCTGGAAATTCTGTTTAAAAATAACTAAATACCGAAGTTGCTGTGAATTTATTTTCTGCATATGCGCATTTCGACAACTTATGTCTCATCAGTGCAGATAAAATCTAAACGTTTGGAAGAAAATTAACTCAAAGATGTTCAAAAAACTGATAGAGAACAAATAACCAATATGATCTAAATGTGAAGCCAAAATCAGCCAAGGACAGAGCTCTGAATGAGGGATATACTCCTTAGGTTTCAACCAAATTTACAAAAATTTAGATATCGCAAGGTTCAAAATAGAATCGGCTTTCGGGTCAGCACCGAAGTACTGAATACTGGGCTGGTGAATACCCTCGGCGACTAACAGTACACCAGCAGAGGCATCGACCCAGTGGTAACAAATAACTAAATACCGAAGTTACTGTGAATTTATTCCTGCATATATATGCGCATTTCGATAACTTATGTCTCATCAGTGCAGATAAAATCTAAACGTTTGTAAAACCATTAACTCAAAGATGTTCAAAAACTGATAGAGAACAAATAACCAATATGATCTAAATGTAAAGCCGAAATCAACTAAGGACGGAGCTCTGCATGAGGGAGATACTCCTTAGGTTTCAACAAAATTTACAAAAATTTTAGATATTGCAAGGTTCAAAATAGAATAGGCTTTCGGGTCAGCACCGAAGTACTGACAACTGGTCTGGTGAATACCCTCGGGGACTTACAGTCCAATAGCAGAGGCATCGACTCAGTGGTAACAAATAACTAAATACCAAAGTTACTGTGAATTTATTTTCTGCATATGCGCATTTCGACAACTTATGTCTCATCAGTGCAGATAAAATCTAAACGTTTCGAAGACCATTAACTCAAAGATGTTCAAAAACTGATAGAGGACAAGTAACCAATATGATAAATGTAAAGCCAAAATTAGCTAAGGACAGAGCTCTGCATGAGGGAGATATTTTCAATAAAATTTGGGAAACAGGGGAATTACCAACTATGTGGAAACAAGCAACAATAGTACCTATTCCAAAACCGGGTAAAGATCATTCCGAACCATCTAATTACAGACCACTAGCATTAACTAGTTGTGTTTTTAAGACAATGGAACGGATGATAAACAACCGTCTTGTTTGGTATCTCGAATCGAATGATCTTTTGTCGAACATCCAAAATGGATTTCGACAAGGCCAGACCAAATTAGATGATCTAGTTCGATTTGAAACATTCATTAGAAATGCATTTTTTAAGAAAGAATATGCTGTATCTATCTTTTTCGACATAGAAAGGCAAACGATACAACATGGAAATATGGAATTTTAAAAGATCTTTTTGATATGGAGTTGAGAGGAAGCTTGCCTAATTTTATTGAGAATTTTCTCAAGGATCGAGAATTCAACATTTTCTGACTCATTTGAGCAAGAGATGGGTGTTCCACAAGTAAGTATCCTTTCTGTTACATTATTCAATATAAAAATAAAAAGTTTGACTCAAGTCTTGAAAGATAGCATTGACGGATCTCTTTATGTGGATGATTTCCTGATTTGCTATCGTGGTAAAAACGTGAACAACATAGAACGTCAATTGCAGCTATATCTAATTGAAAAATGGGCAATTGAAAATGGTTTTAAGCTCTAATACAGTCGGGATGCATTTCTATTGTTAGCGGAAAATGCACCTAGACCCAGAGCTTAAACTATACAATAACCCTACAACTATTGTAAAGGAGGCCAATCTTTGACAGTAAACTTTCCTTTCTCCCCCATATCAAAATGCTAAAAAAAACAAATGCCTGAAAGCATTAGATATTTTAAAAGTTGTGTCCAGTACCCACTGGGTTGTGGATAGCACCGTTTTATTAAATTTATATCGATCGTTGATTCGATCAAAGTTAGATTATGGATGTTTTATTTGCGGTTCCGCTCGTAAATCATACATCAAAATATTAGATAACATTCATCACCAAGGTTTGCGTCTTTCATTAGGTGCGTTCAGAACTTCTCCTGTGGAGAGTCTCTATGTTGCAGCTAATGAACCACCCTTGGAAGAAAGACGTGTCAAACTTGGTTTACAATATGCAGCAAAGCTTAAAGCGTATCGTTCTAATCCTGCTCACAACCGTGTTTTCAAAACTCTTCACAAAGCTGAATATGAAAAACGTCCAAACGTTATAAAACCTTTTCGTCTTATAACATCTGGAATTTGCTAATATAAATTTGAATGAAAACTCCCAAAAAACCTCCATGGCTGAACCCAAAGCCAACATTTAATTTTGAACTACGCAAATACAAAAAGTCTGATACCAATCCTCTGCTTATCCCGCAGGACTTTGCAAGAATTAAATCTGAACATCCTGAATACTTGCAAATTTACACAGATGGCTCTAAGGATGGAGACAGAGTGGCTTCTGCAGCCGTTTTTGGAGATCGTGCAGCAACTCTCCGACTACCATCCTCTAGTTCCATATTTACTGCTGAAGCTAACGCTAATTACTCAGAACTTAATTTTGTAGCTTTATCGCAAACGAATACGTTCCTGATCTGTTCCGATTGAAAGTCGAAAGCCAACAACACCAAATTATTTTGAAAAAAGCGGAATTCTACAAGTCACTTGTAGCATTAGGCAAAGAAGTCATTTAAGTTTGGATCCCTAGTCATGTGGGGATCTGTGGAAATATAGTTGCTGACCAGGAAGCCAAAGATGCTGTAGATGACGAGATGACGGATTGTCCAGTACAGTACACTGACATGAAGCCTTTAATCGTTAAATACATTTTTAAGTTATGGCAGGCCAAATGGGACCTACAAATATATAATAAACTGCATGGAATACCGTCAGACGTTGGTAAACAAGTTTGTTCCTAAGGTAAAACCGTAGGGAACAGGTAGTGTTGACCCGATGTCGTATAGGACACACTAGAAAAACACATAGCTTTATATTGAACAGCGATGACCGACCTGAATGTATTCCATGCAATTGGTCTTGTACAATCCAACATGTTTTAATTGAATGTGTAGATGTTGCCGATATCAGGCGTGATTTTTATTCTGCTGATTGACTTAAAGACCTATTTACAAACGTCGATGGCGACAAAATTGTTCAATTTTTAAAAGCAATCAATTTATTTAATAAGATTTATACGGATTTATCTCAATTTTCTAATATTGTAACAGTTAAACTAACACTCCTTCTATTATGTTTTTAATATTTTACACATTTCTTTTTACTTGTATAAAGCTATATGGTTTTATATTGATATTTGTATTATTTATTATTATCGTTACATATACTTAACAGTTCTCGCCACGATATAGCTGAAATATTGCTGAAGTTGGCGTAACACATCAATCAATAATATTTCTTCTTAATATATGTGTCCATATATGTGTTTGATGATCGAAGGGATAAAATAAAGAGTTCATAATAGTCGTATAAACATGGAGTAAAGCGAGTAAATAAAATTTAGAGATGAAAACACGTCGCCTAGTAGCCTTAGTACCGCTAAAGTGTCCCAACAGGATGTTTGTTTTTTTTCTTAAAAGAGTTTCTTTCCATTAACTTTTCGTGCATGGAACTCTTTAGATTTAGGTAAAAGAAATTCATATACTATAAACAGTTTTAAAAGGTCTTTAAGTGTTAAATTTGTAGTTCCGTTGTGGTACGATTTTGGTCGTAGACAATTAGATATTGCTCATACTAAGTTGAGGTATAGCTATAGCAGTTTGAATTATGATTTATATAGATTTGGTATCAAAGCTAATCCAAAATGCTTATGTGGTGCAGATAGAGAAGATGCTAGTCACTTTTTCCTTATATGCCCAGTATATAATGATAATCGACAGAATTTACTTTCAAGTCTTAGAATATATGGAAATATTGAAATACCGATCTCACTATTGCGCAAATTTAGATATATTTACAGCGGTCCAAAGTTTTATATATAATAGTCATAGATTTGATTGATTGATATATGATTGATAAAATGTTGCAGACTTTTCCTTTCTCTTTTGTTTCCTTTTCTCTTGTTTATTTGTGTTATTCTTTACTTCTATTCCCAAAACACACGAAATCTTTATACAAATATGTGCATGTTGTGGTATATTTTATTATGTAACTACAATGGTATAAGTTTCATTAATTTCAGTATTTTATATGCATTTCTTTTCTTTATTTCGTTAATTATTACAAAACAGATTAATTTGTATATTGTTTTAACATTGCTGCTATGTTATATTTATTACTTGTTTATGTTGTACATTGTAGGAGATTTAGCAAAGCCTTGTCTCAACAGCAGGTAATGTAACTTGAATCTGGAAAACAAAATCATGAAACAGTACGGCGACTGACTATTATCTGGCACATTCTATATAAGTCTCCGTACACTTTCATTATCAACCATTTTACCATTGTGACTTTTTACACAACAATTGCTAACATTCCAGATGTAGGCTGTGAACTGTAGACTCTATATCAATGGACACTGTTATTTATTTTCAATAAATGAAATGCTGAAATGTACTGCACTGTCAAGACGAACTATTCCTAGGCTTAACTGTACTTGTCTTTCTTGGCGAGCGGTGTTGTGTTTAATTGATAGATAATTTATATTCGTTTGAGTTGACATATTAGAACAAGATATCTACAAAGTGACAATGTTTTAGAAACATTCGAAGGTATGCCGTACAAGTTACTCATTTGAGAAGGAAATTTGCAAATCACAGATGCAATAAACCGTGCGGGATATCACCATTTTTCATCAGATTATAAACCTCAAAATTCTACATAGAGAGCATACTTCGTTATTTGTTGTAACCTACAATATTAGAATTAACATCCACTGCGTAATTAACTGGTTGTGTGGATAGAGTAACTAAGTAATTAATAGGACTGGTTGTGTGGGTAGAGTAACTCCGTAATTAATGGGACTGGTTGTGTGGATAGACTAACTCCGTAATTAATAGTACTGATTGTGTGGGTAGAGTAACTCCGTAATTAACGGGACTGGTTGTGTGGATAGACTAACTCCGTAATTAATGGGACTGATTGTGTGGGTAGAGTATCTCCGTAATTAACGGGACTGGTTGTGTGGATAGATTAACTCCGTAATTAATGGGACTGGTTGTGTGGGTAGAGTAACTAAGTAATTAATAGGACTGGTTGTGTGGGTAGAGTTACTCCGTAAATAATGGGACTGGTTGTGTGGATAGACTAACTCCGTAATAAATGGGACTGATTGTGTGGGTAGAGTAACTCCGTAATTAACGGGACTGGTTGTGTGGATAGATTAACTCCGTAATTAATGGGACTGGTTGTGTGGGTAGAGTAACTCCGTAATTAATGGGACTGTAGAGTAATCGTCTTCTGCTTTGCATGTATCACCCGCCTTTTTATAAAGTTAGAAATGTAACGTTACTTTATATAATCCTCACCTTCATACTTTTGTCAAGTTTTAAAAATGTGCGAATGTGGAAAAGCTTGCAGGGGCGTAGCTAGTGGGTCTAGGGCCAAGCTCCAGTGATTTAGTAGAATGGAGATGGTAGAACTGTTGTCGATTTGAGAACGCCTATGTCCTGTTGGTTTAATCATGTAGAAACAAAAGACAAATGTTTAAACTTCTTTTTAAATAAAAGTACGTTTTTCTTGTACCGGTTACGAAAAATCGTGTGAAATAAACAAGAGATGCACACCCCAAAATAATGTTTGACAAGTAGATTATCCGACTGTTCTAATTTATCCAATAGTGGTGCACAAAACATGTATCTTGTTCATGTGAGAATTTTTCATATAAATTCACTTTCAAAATTCAACATTTGGCTTTCTCGCTTTGTAAAAAATTAAACTATTTTTCTGGCCATCTGTATATATATTGCTCACATCTCCCGATTTACTTGCCAAGTTTTCTTACAAACAACTCGATGAGTGCCCTATGATCGTTTATATGTTGTATTGTCTGTTGCATTGGTCCCTTTTAGGGCAATGGTAGACAGTGTTTGTAAGAGTACTTACCCGATATGTTATGCTTGTTAACAACCCCGCATCCATACAAACATTATGTAACAAAGGGGATGGATGTGGCGTTGTTCGACATTTAGCAAGTGAATTCCGCTTAAACCGGTACTAGGGGCCGTCTTGAGCTTACTATTAGGTAAGAGCGTTTGCTCTTTGTTGAAGGCCTCATGGTGACTTCAAGATGAAATACAACAATGAAAGCGTTGTTCCATTGGCTTAATCTTACCACGCATTTATAGGAATTTTGTCCCATGTACATTTACTCCATATTCCCTTTATTTGTTTGCCAAGATGTCTTCTTTCTATAGGTGACCTGTGTGTTCGTTGACTAGTCAAACTTGCCTTAGCGGTCACCTCGAATAAGCAGCCACTTGATTTTAAAAGTCACCGTTTATAGTTCCCCCCGTAGTATAAAAGGCCGCCTTTTTTGAAAGGACAGTTTGACTCCTTCCCAAAGGTGACATCTGAAATCAAGTTTCCCTGTATTTACTTTTTGTTGGACATCGGGAATTGAAACTTTGCCTGTAACTTTGATTGTTGTGTACCAAACTTCCATCCTGAAACGGATATTTCAATTGTCGACATCTAGCAAAACTTACTAGTAAGCTAAGAAAAGTCTTGAACTCGCTCTGAGGTCTATATTTGACAAACATTTATACGATGACTTGTTGTGATTAAGTTTGGGTCCAATATTGGATAAGTCATTTCGGAGACAATTAAATAGGGTAATGTTAAGCCATGCTCGCCGCTGTCAGCCATCTTGGATGAGTTCTGACCAGCCGTAAGCTTTTTTTTTAAGCGACCATCTTAGGACCACTGTGGCTAAGCTTGGTTGTAATTGGACTAGTAGTTTCTGAAAAGATTTTTGAATGTGTTTCCCCAGGTCCAGTATATGGCTAGCGGCAATCTTAAATGAAGTGCGGACCTGCCGGATACAATTTTTAAAGGGGTCCACCTAAGGACTATTGTAACCGAGTTTGGTTCCAATATGCCCAGTCGTTTCAGCGAAGAAGATCATTGAATGAGACGTTTACAACAGACGGACGACAGACGCCTAGTGATGGCAAAAGCTCACCTTGGCATAGACTAGTGAGCTAAAAAGGAAAGTGAGATCTTTTCAAATGATTGCATAGGGTTGCTCTGATTTTACTCTTTATGCTGGCCAAGGATGTATGCACATTACACGTATCTGATCAGATATTTTTAATGTAGTTTTCATTTTCTCGTGACATATTTAAAAGAGTGTTGGTATAATTTGAAATAAAATGCACTGCATATATTAAAATTCCAAATTTGCCTCTAGAGTTTGGCACGTCACTGTAGGAATATCTAAGACGAAGGGTAAAATTAATAAATAGTAGATAGAAAGCCGATTATTCACTACATGTGTTTAACTATGTATGACGTTTCTTTACATTCATTAATAATTAAAAAAAATATGAAGTAAAGTAAATATTCCGCGAGCGTTAACTGCTCTGAACTTGGTTGCGCAAGCGTCAATCAAAAATTAATTGACAAATTAATTTCAAATTGTAAATAATCCTGAACAAAACAACCAAAAAACATACTATAAATTTAATTATCAATGCATCTGAGTCCTGATGCTTCCCTGTCTTGTGTTAGAAGAGCTATATTCAACTTGCAAAATAATCGAACTGTTTTGGCATTTCTAGTGTACAAAGCAGTCTTTTATAGAGCAAAATAATGAAAATAAGCTATGTAAGTGACCTACGAGAATGTAAGTGAAACGTTAACCGGGTTCCATTTATTTGCTATATGGTACAATGAGAAATTGATTTTTTTTCACAGCTCAAATTAAGTATGTGATCAATTTTCTTTGAACGAGAATATTTTATTCTTCAAGACTTTTACACTTTTATAGCCTTAACCGAGACAGAAACAAAATAACGTATTTTCTTACGTCAACTGAATCGGTTCCCGGAGGTGATCAAGTCGGATATTTCCGGTGTTCCATGGCCATTTTTCCCCCATGCCAGATTTTCCGGGGGAAAAATTAGCATATGCTGATTTTTCTCCCCGGAAAATTGGACATGTCCCAAACTTTCCCCCTTACGGAACATGGGGGAAAATGAGATCATTGCCATTTTTCCCCTTTCAACCGTACATATGCTCATTTTTCCCCTTCAGGTCATCATTGGTCGCATGAAAATACTTTCTCGGAAATTTAATTAGTGGAACCTGTGAGAAAAGACTTCTGCTTAAGCCCCCCCCCCCCAAAAAAAAAAAAATAAATTAACTAAAAAATAAAACAACCTGGTCAATATGAATTATTAATTAATGGCAAAATTTCACAAAAAATATACAAACCGATAGACAAAGTTTGGGGCTAATCTGTCCAGGGAATTTCCAGTTATATACGTGAAAAATTAATTCTCTCGTTGGAGAGATGACCTGGGTAATATACCAGGACACTTTACGAAATACCACCTTGGCCAAATCATTGGCGGCAGCAGCCATTAGCGTTGGCATCACTTGTCATTTCATACATGTTGCTTTATTGTATTGTATAAATAATTCAAAATTGTCAGTTTATTAATCTGATTTTCTTTATCATGGAGTGTATTGTCATTTTTTTGTGTGGGTTGATCCTTGTCTACCTCCTTTTTTTCAAATAGCACCTGCTGATCAAACCTCCAAAATGGGGAGGGTTCCAATGAGGTTCCTTAAAAAGGGGGATTCCAGACCATTTTTACCGATCTTTTGTCAGTCGTGCCTAAATTTTGCACAAGATTTTTTTTCAAGAAAAAAGGAGCCCAACTCATGGATCCCTCCCTTTGGATCAGCCAATTAATAGTAATATTAATGAGTGAAAACATGATTAAACATCGAGTTCGTTCTCAAATTAAGTCATTTATTAAAGAAATTGCATTAAGAGTTATGTCGAAATTGAAGAGCGTGCTATGAGATTTATATGTGAATTCTTGACACACGGACAAGGTCTGTCTGTTCAGAGGCATGTACATATATATGTCTCTAATCAGTTGTTGATCAAAGCTCGGACGACATGTCAGACCAGTTGAGATAGAAACGACATATGTTCTTCAAGATGACGAAAAAAATAAAAGCGTTGTTCCATTGCTCATTTCTGCCATGTATTTGTACAGACTATGTCTCATGTGTATTTACTCCATATCCCTTCGTTGCTTATATGTGTTATAAAACAAGAAATTTGTATGGGGAAAAAATCAGCACGGGGGAAAAATGGCAATACGTATACGTATTGTCAGTTTTCCGTGGAGGAAAAGTGACAATGATCTCAATTTTCCCTGGGGGAAAAATGAGAATGATCTCATTTTTCCCCCGGGGAAAATCTAGCATGGGGGAAAATGACAATATAACACCGGCATTCCAAAGTTCAAGCAGAACATGGCTTATAGACCCTAAACATCAAGCATTTGTGCTCAGGATGGATAGAATACAGGTACCGAAATTCCATTGAACTTGATAGGGAAGAATATGAATCAAAGCTCCGATAGAGCTGAATCTCGAAGCCCTGAAAATCTACATGTGGCAAAACTTCGTAGTCACCCAAAGAACTGCTTAGTTATTCCGTAATACTTGAAAATAATCGGATAGTGTGACTTCACATGTTGATTTCATTGCTATAAATATATGCAGTAAACTGTCACAGGTAAACAAATGTTATTTTCATCTCGCAAATTACTGCGCGACAAGTTCGTTGATCCGAGACGCAATATAAAAAAAAACTAGTAATTTGATAAACATGCATATTGTTTTCAATTTATTAAAACAACACTGTATTCAACTCAAGAAAATGAAGAAATATAACTTAAATACTAAATGTATACGATTTATAAAGAAACTTGCGCACTATATTTTATTGGAAGCACGAAGATCATCCTTTAGAGCTGTTAATAGGCTTGAAGCCTCATGCGGGGCACGTGATTTTTTTTGCCATATCAATATCTCTCCAGCCATTTCATGGCTTCGAGATAAAAAGCTATTCTCACCTAAAACTGAGCTGCAGATCAAATACTAGTATAAGGTTTAATTGGTAGGACATTTGATATACAAACTAACGAATCAAGTAGGATTGACGTAAAAAAAATCAAAACGGTCGATAACGTCAAATTCCCCAATTTACGTTCAAAGTCATTACAAAAAACATGGAAAGACAATATAGCTTTGAATACTAAAGAAAACTAGAACACCGATAACTGAGCAAAGCCCACAAAATATACCCCCGCTCTCCCATTTGATTCCAGATGCAAAAAATCACAAAAATGCAAGTCAAATCAAATTTTTAAATAGCTGGTACACAATGGCAATATGTACTGAACATTCTGTAAAAGTTTCAAGTTGTCTAGGAGGAGTTGTCGCCACAAAGTATGTGCCCCATGGCGGACGGAATAACGAACGGACGGACGAACGAACGCACACCATGATCACTATATACCACCCGCTAAATCGGGGATGTATAATGATGCAACAACCTTATTTGTGTAATTTTTAAACTTGATGTTTCCGTGGAAGATAAATTTGCGCCAAATGTATCAATTATAAAACTAACCTTTCGATTTACGTTTTATTTTGACATTGAAAACATCAAAAACAAGTGTCAGTGTGATTTTAACAAAAACGGGTAAGACCAAATATCCATGTTTTCAGCAAAGAAAGCTATTTGGCGAATTCAACGTTGCTGACGCAGTGTGAAGTCACATGATTATTTTGCATTTCTCCAAAAACTTCAAAAGAGACAGAAGTTTTCGAAATGGCCATTTGCAGAAAATGCTATTTATTACCAATGTGCCGATGCCTGTGTTGGTGGACTGTCAATCCCTGAGGGTATTCACCAACCCAGTATTTCAGTGGATCGAGAACTTTTTTTAGTTGGAAACTTGCAGTATTTAAATTTTATATATAAATTTAAAAAAAATGAAAACTTACGAGTATCTTCTTAGCAGGTTTTGGCTCTTCTATTTAGATTGTATTGGTAATTTGTTCTCTATCAGTTTTTACAAATATTTCGGTTTTTTGATTTTGCCAAATGCAGAACCCAAATTCACAAAAACTTCTGTATTTTGTTATTCAGCTGGTGTAACATACACGATATCTCGCCGTAAAATAAATTGTCAAAAAAGAAAAGACTTCAATCAAAAGCCGACATCCACAAGACAATTCAAACGAAAACACAAATGAAAGACAAAAGGCAAAAGTAAACAACGATTAGAATTCGGACCGCCGGAAGTCTTCGCTTCATCCAAGATGAAATCAATAAATACATTAACGAGTTCATAATATTCTTAATACTAGAAAACGGGAAAGATTTTTCACAAAGGAACATATCGTTGACAAAGCATTTCTATTTTATCAGTTGCGTGGGTAGACAAAAACCGTCCTGAGCTTTCAAGGTTACATGTAAAACATTTCCAAACCATCTAATACTTGACATATTGTGTCTCAGTCTTGACCATATCAACGTTCAACATGCTTGATGTGGTTTGTATGGGATTAAAGACAATGTCTGCCAATTTGCATTGGAAGGGATCAATATATATGGTTTTGTGTTTATTTTACAGACCAGCATTTATTTCTTATAAGACAGAAATACAGTTGAAGTGAGTTTATAAATGTTGTAATTTTAAAAGGTAATGCAAATGCAATGTATCTAATCCTAATATGTAATTTATTGCGCAATTGGCTCAGCTGATAGTATTTAGTATTGATAGTAGCTTTGACGAAGAATAGATAAAGGTCTGTGTTATCGTTTATATTTGCACATGCTCTTTATTTTCCTTTTTCTTTTTACACCATAAGAGATTTGCTTAATACGCAAATTTGTACATAAACTAGCACCTTTAGTGTAAACGGTTTACACAAAGATTAAACTGTGTTAATAAAAGTAATAAACATAGCGTTATTATTCTGTGTTGTTGATAAATTGGTGGAATGCCGATAACAAGTTGTACTTAATGCTTTGTCAACATTCACTCAATTTACACCACGTAATATGGTATTTTATGGCTTTTGAGGACTTTTTGGTCGACTTCTTTTAGGACACTTTTCTCTTTTTTTCTACAATAAATTATAACGGAATGCGGAATCTATATATGTGTTTATTTCCAAACCGGATCTAGACTGAAATTCAGCATCGAGCTTTAAGAATAAACGACGTGGATTTGAATTATAATTTACTAACAAACTAAGTAAATTATCGACAAATTTTTCCAAAAGAGCATTATAGCAGCAAAAAAGGACCATTTTTAATGGAAAACCAAGATCACTTACACAACCCAGTAGCCAGTACTTCGGTGTTGACCCAAAAACCGATTTTATTTGTAAACTTTCAATACATAAATTTATGAAAATTAACGTTGCTGATGAGAGGTTTCTTCTTGAAGCTTGAAACACGTATACAGCATAAAGAAATTTACTGTTTTATGCAACTTGGGTATTTTTTGCATTATGAATTTTTTTTAAAACCCAAGGAGTATCCCCTTCATGCATAGCTCTGTCATTAGCTGATTTTTTTCTCTCCATTTTAGATTGAATTGGTAATTTTTTCTTTATCAGCTTTTACACCTAATTTAATCTGCACTGAAAAAACGTAAGTTGCCGAAATGGGAATATGCAGAAACTAAATCCACAGTGACTTTGTAAGCACTGCTTGACCCTTTTTAGTTCACCTGGCCAAAGGCCATTTGAGCTTTCACCATCACTCGGCGTCCGTCGTCCGTCCGTCCGTCAACTTTTATTCAAAGATCTTGTCCTCTGAAACTGCTGGGCAAATACTAATCAAACTGGGCCTGAATCATCACCAGGGTATGCACTTTCAAGTTTGTGATTTTCTGTAGACCAAACAACATGGCCACTGTGACTTAAAATAGAACATAGGGGGTAAATTGGTGTTTTTGCAAATTACTCAAAAACCGTTACAGATATCAAAAATATGACATCGGATTAAAATGATGAGATCTACTCGCCCTGCAATTTTGGAGAATATCTGATAACCCGTCTTGGAGTTATTGCCCTTTTCCGTAAAATTTTCGTTTTTTTTTGTTACTTTTCGTCTTATATATTGAACATGGTAGAAGATAGAAGTAAAGTTTTTATTACAAAAATGGTCAGCATAGTAAGATCTACATGTCCTGCAATTTTGAAGAAAATCTGACAACCCACATAGGAGTTATTGCCCCTTTTTCTTTGAATTTTCACGATTTTTTAACGTTTTTACTTTTATTTCAAAAACTGTTAGAGATAAAAGTGTTGAGCTTTTGAAGGACTACAATTTCTACATATGTCAAGCAGGTTCGCAACTCATCCAAGATGGCTGCCACTCGGGAACATAATTTAATATAGGACCCTATGGGAAATGCATTCAAAGATCTTCTCCTCTGAAACCACTAAGCCAATGGGAACCAAATTTTGTCACAATAGTCCTCAGGTGGTCCCCATTGAAGTTTGTGATTTTTGTGGTTGTACCTGATCCAAAATGGTCGCCAGCGGGGTACATAATTTAACAAAGGAACCCTATGGGAAATGCATTCAAAGATCGACTTTGCTAGCTGAAACTACCCAACCAATTGGAACCAAACTTGTTCACAATAGTCCTTGGATGGTCCCCTTTAAAGTTTGTGATTTTTATGTTTGTGCCTTATCTAAGATGGTCGCTAGCACAGGACATACTATAACATAGGACCCTATTGGAAATTTTTTCTAAGATCTTCTCTGAAACTACTGAGCCAATTGGAACCAAACTTGGTCAAAATAGTCTTCAGGTGGTCCCCTTGAAAGTTTGACATTGGGACCCTATGGGGAATGCATCCAAAGGTCTTCTCCTCTGAAACTACCAAGCCAAACTGAACCAAACTTAGTCACAATAGTCCTTTGATGGTCCCCTTTAAAGTTTGTGATTTTTCCGTTCGTACCTCATACAGATGGCCGCCAGCGTGGAACATAGTTTAAGATAGGGACCCTATAGGAAATGCATTCAAATGACTTCTCCTCTTAACCTACTGAGCCAATTGGAACCAAACATGGTTACAATTGTCTTTGGGTTGTCCCTTTAAAGTTTGTGATTTTTATGTTTGTACCTCATCCAAGATTGAAGCTGTAACATCTGGTGAACTGATTTATAGTATGAATAAAACCAGTCACGAGGTGAGCGATACAGGCTCATGTGAGCCTCTAGTTTCAAAATTACATTTTGTCTTTTTCATTCCTTTGTTGTGTACGTTTGATTGAAGTTTTCTTGTGTAGTTTCCAAGTGGATTGTGACATGTAATTGTAATTTTCGGCCATTGTTGGTGTTTCCTGTTATCTTTTCATCCAAAGTTCGAGATCTTTTCCAGAATAAAAATAAAAAAGTGCGATCCATTTATTGAAAATAGCCTTTTTAGCTGAAACATATTCATTTTAAAAAAAGTATGGTTACTACGTAGAATTCCCATAATTTACTGGTCATTGAGATTTCAGGAAATCGACCAAATCGGATTCATATATTTTAGTCCTTAGTGTTAAGAATTATTTCTAGTACCAATACATTGACAAACAATATGAATGTACCCGTATACAAAAATTACAAAAATTATTCGTTTGGATACTTTTAGAAAATTTACCAAAGTTGGAACATGAAACAATTCTACAGCCTTTTGCAAATCTAAACACTATATGCAACAAATCTACAAGAAAATTAAAATCCTAAATCTGAAATTGTTTGTGGAGTTTTAGTCACGTTGAAGAGGTAAAATTTGAACCCCTTAGGGTCTCCTGTTTTTCCATCTGGAACAACTATAAATACCAAAGTTTGAAAAACTTATTGCACATCTTCAAACTACCACAATCATACATTTCAAATTTTGTCTAAAACTAAGGAGTATCTCCCTCTTGCAAAGCTCTGTCCTAAGCTGATTTTGGCTTCTCTATTTAGATCCTATAGGTAGATAGGTCTCCATCAACTCTGAGGTTACTCAACAACCCAGTAGCCAGTACTTTGATGCTGGCCCGAAAACTGATTCTATTTGGAAACTTGCAGCATCTTAGTTTAAGAAAATTTTGTTTAAAACCAAGAAATATCTCCCTCTTAAAAAGCTTTTCTAAACTGATTTTGGTTCCTATTGATGATGAGAACGACATTTTCACCGAATTTTCATTTGAAAGTGAGGGAAACATATTAAAAATACCGCTTCACTGATTCTATAATTTCATGATGACGAACTAGATTATTAAAAATGAAGTTTTTAAGTACTTGATTTAAGACTTAAACTATTGTACGTCTTTTGGTGTGCCTTCTGATTTCATTGTATCGGACAATAGCCCATGTGAAATGCAATTAACTCCTCGGGTGTTTATCTTTTGCGACAATGGACATCCTTCTTTTGGGAGATAATAGGTTCTTTGATCCTGTTGCTGTGAAGAGAAAATCGCATAATGAATGTGTATGCCATTTTTTATGTTAAATAATGAAAATATGACATAATCAGCCTAACAATCAAATTTTAGGCTTTAATTTCAATGCTGAAAAAAGCAAGGTGGTCTTTAAAATTTTATTTTAGCTTTATTACTTTATATTAATGGAAAAGTCACTATGCTGAAAACATAAATTTCAGATCACATGACCCCCTTCTAGTCTCCAATTACATAAATAAGGATAAGCGGATGATTTTACGAGTCTAGAATCCTTTACTATTTTTCTTGGCATAATACAATCGTGTTTGATTAAGAAATAATCAATCAAACTCGCCCTTATTCTATGTAAAATAATGATTAAAATGACATTTGAATGGTTTATATATACTTTAACAGCAAAAAGGTTCGCATAAAACAGATACAACATAATGAACAACTTAATCACCTGCAATTTTAGTTTAGAAATTGTCATCTTTTTCATGCAAAGCCTTGTTCTGAATTGAATTATAATGTTTAGGTTATTTCTAGGTCACAGCCAAAATGTGCTTCACGTCGTCACTTTGGTTCCGTTATGAAATGATCATTATATCAAATCCCTTTGTACCAATTGTCCTTCGTTGGTTGCCTTGAGAATGCTATGGTTCATCCTAACAAAATAATCTCAAGGTCATATGGTTTAATATGAAACTATTATGCTATTTGGAATCAGTCATGACACCAATAACCCATTCCGATTCGTAGCTGACAAGTCCAGGTCCGATTCAAAACTGCCATCATCGTTATAAGAAGGTCTTCAAATACGGATGTTTCGGGTATACCGATACGATTCTCTTTTCACATTAAAAATCCCAATGATTGAGGAATGAGCGAATACGTGAACCCAACCAGGAATGCAGTCTCTCCTGTTCACGTCATAAAACGCAAAAGAGCTCCCTATCTCGAAAGTCCAGTTTAACCCTCTGGAATACCCACAAAGATGTCTTAATCAAGTATGGCAACAAGAACAAAACATGGTACCAATTGTGTTGGGCATTCTCCCATTCCATTTAAGATGACCGCAAACTAGGCACATGATTTGAAATTTTCCCCAATGTTTGTTACTAAGCTGGGTAGCAATGTTTGTAGTTTGACACCTTCCAATTGTTAATGGGTGCCATAGGGGAGCAAATGTTTGCATTAGATTATGGAACATTATTTAAAGTCCCTTAAGGTAGATCGACACTAATACACGGCGCATTCGATTTGCGCATTTGCGAAACATAAGTTGGATGCGGGATTGACTTGATTTTCAAGCCGGGATATTCCTTATTTGGCCTTTACATTGTGACGTCATAATAGACTGACATACACTTTCCCGCGAATTAATTCCCTTTTCCCGTAAACTATGTAAAATATCTCTCTTAATCAAACGGTGACATAATAGATTTTTTCAGCTCAACATATAGCTGAAATGTATGCCTCTGAAATATAAAAAAATAAAAAAAAATCTATCTGATATTTATTTCATATGAAAGCTAAACAATAAGCATCTTCTCACAGTTCCCTATATATTCTTTGTAAATATCGCTGAAATATACTGAATTTGGCCTGATTTTCAAAGCCTGATAACAGGAAAAGATGATCGGTGACATATCATTTTTATTTTATTTTTTGAAACAATGGATTAAAGCTGTATATTTGACAACTCAAGATTTATATTTATCAGGTTTATACATCGGCAAACGAATACCGAAGCAAGATATATATGATTCCATATCCAATAACAACAAGACAATCAATCTTCGAAACAGGTGCAAAGCTTTTCCTACGTCAGTAATACGCAGAGGTGCATAGCTCTTCCTACGTCAGTAATACACAGAGGTGCATAGCTCTTCCTACGTCAGTAATACGCAGAGGTGCATAGCTCTTCCTACGTCAGTAATAAACAGAGGTGCATAGCTCTTTCTACGTCAGTAATAAAACAGAGGTGCATAGCTCTTCCTACGCCAGTAATAAACAGGTGCATAGCTCTTCCTACGTCAGTAATACGCAGAGGTGTATAGCTTTTCCTACGTCAGTAATAAACAGAGGTGCATAGCTCTTCCTACGTCAGTAATACGCAGAGGTGCATAGCTTTTCCTACGTCAGTAATAAACAGAGGTGCATAGCTCTTCCTACGTCAGTAATAAACAGAGGTGCATAGCTCTTCCTACGTCAGTAATAAAACAGAGGTGCATAGCTCTTCCTACGCCAGTAATAAACAGAGGTGCATAGCTCTTCCTACGTCAGTAATACGCAGAGGTGCATAGCTTTTCCTACGTCAGTAATAAACAGAGGTGCATAGCTCTTCCTACGTCAGTAATACGCTGAGGTGCATAGCTCTTCCTACGTCAGTAATAATCTAACGGAGGTATGAGCTATTCACTTGTTTTTGGAGATAACAAGACAAGGCATTCTACACAAAATATGTAATGACTTTGATGCAGAAATTGCACACACTCACAGTTAACGCTTCCTTTCATCGGTCATTAAATAGGACTCGTAATGACGTTACAAATTACTGCTGAATTGATGTGCTAGGCAATTACCAACTGCATCATAATAATTTAATAATAAATGACTGAATTTCTTGTAATAGACATGTTTGCTTATTTGTCACCATAAATCAAACAAAGTGTACTAAACAACCTATTAACGATATATAAGTAATTTCTGTGAACATATGTAGACATAAAAAGTATCATTTAATCACTTTCATGCAATATAACGCATTCAAACGTCAAAGTACTTTCTTTGAATATTTTTTATACAATATTGCCAAAGGTATTTTCTGGTTGACTAAAAGTGTCATCGGGATACTGTGTAAAATGGCGCCATGGAAAATAAATTTATCTTTATTTGAAAGGAACAGAAGGTATTTAAGTAAGTTGCATTATGATGATCTACTGCCTTATCGAATTCCTATCATTAATAATAAAATAAATATTAAGTTTAATCAAGGCAATAAAATTTCTGAATCTTTGCCAGTATTACACAAAGTTGGGTGTACTCAAGATGCTATCCATTTCATACAAGTTCATCCATTGTGTATATTTTTAAAAAATCTTTATGAGGTGTTATTTCGTGCAACGAAGTAATGAAAATGGGGATAAACAAGACCATCTGCTTAAAAATACATCTAAAACATTCAAGAATAAATTAAAACATCCACTTTGAAGATACCGCTGTATGTTAAATGAAGAAACAGGGAAATAAAGCAAGACTAAAACCTAACCACTCATACCATCTCGGTAATGACACCAATATATGTAACAAGAGATCGGTGGTTTCAATAACGGACCCCTTGCCCCCCCCCCCCCCACAAAAATGCTGTCCTATAATAAATAAGTAAATGCAGATGAGACAAAGTCAATAAGTACATGGTAGAAACAAGCAACGGAACAAGCTTTAATTGTTGTTCTTCTCCAGTTTTAATTTTGTAGTTGTTTATTTCACCGAACGTCTACAATTTTCGAAAAAAAAACCTTGAAAGATTTCTATAAACAGTCTGTAAATGGTGAATAAAAGGATATGGAGTAAATGCACACGAGACAAAGTCTCTACAAATACATGGTAAAAACCAAGCAAAGGAACAACGCTTTTATTGTTGTTCTTCATCTTGAAGTCACCATGAAGCCTTCAACAATGAGCAGCTTTGCTCATACCTCATAGTAAGTTCAAGACGGCCCCTAGCACCGGTTTAGGCGGAATTCTTTGCTAATTGTCGAGCAATGCTACATCCATGTCTTCCTTGGTCATGGGTGCGGGATTGTCAACAAACATCAATTAAACTGGCAAAGTGCTCTTACAATCACTGTCATCCTTTGCCCGACAAAAGCACTAGTGTCTTAAGCTAGTGGACGATTACAACATATAGACAAGCACAGGGCACTCATCAAGTCGAATGTAAGAAAACTTGGCGTTATAAAATAGTGAGATGTGGGCACATAAAACAGGTGGTCAGGATTACATTTCGAAATTACAAAAATAAATGCCAAAATTTGAAAGAATGAATAGTATATCCATATGAGAAATTCTCTCACGCACAAGTACACCATAACTGAAAAATATAGAGAGCATACATCTCTCGCACGGGGAATCTTTTTACGGACTCCACACTGCAGGAGAGACAAACTCCAGTCGTAAATGGTGAATAAAAGGATATGGAGTAAATGCACACGAGACAAAGTCTCTACAAATACATGGTAAAAACCAAGCAAAGGAACAACGATTTTATGTAGATCTGGTAACAGGACCACATTTAAAATAGAACACAGCCTTATATTATTTGTACAACTCCGTTCATCACTGGACCTTAATCGTGCAGATTTTTCTCTAGAAAGCTATTGGGCAACTAAATTTTTGATGAACAACTTTCTGTACACAATTTGAGGGTTGTTTCCTTAAGATTTGCTCTGAATCTCTTGAAATGGTCAACATAAATATACATAAAATGAATATGAGACAGGCAATCAACATTTTACAGGAAATAGCAATCCGACTAGCAACTATATAAACATTTAAAAAGATATACAAATATTTGTTTAGATATTTAGTAGTCCAAAAATCATCAAAAGTGTCAAGAAAACGAAATCGAGTCAGCATGCTTGCCGTAGTAGGTACTGTTTCTCTGCAGCTAAATTAGTAATACCTGCAACGAAAGAAGTACATGGCCATTTAGGCGTGAATTTTGACCCTATGTTGGATCATTTTCAGAATACGCTCAGATGTCGTCGAAAATCGTGTAATGTGGTCTCTGGTAGGTGTACTGCTTAGATATACCATAATTGTATGCTTTCCGAGTCGAACATGGCTGTAAATAGCCTTTTGTGTCCATTTTAGGTATTTTTAAGTGTTTTAGAAAATGGTACTAAGCAAAGGAATAAAAGTGACAAAAAAACAAAGGGGGAGACCAGTAAGGAAAAACATACGACAGAATCAAGGGAACGCAACCCAACACAGAACATTTTTGGCAAGCCGTCATGGCCATATAGTTCATTAAAATTATTGCAGTTAAAGTTAACATATGTGTAATGGTTTCATGTTCATTTACTCCATATCCTTTCGTAGGAGTTTGTCTTTTATTGAAGTGTGGAGTTGGTAAAACAATTCCCCGTGGTAGAGATGAATGCTCTTTATTTTTCTTAGATATGATGTACTTGTACATGAGATAGTCATGTTTACACTTTGTTCAATTACTATTATCTAAAATTTATGTAAATTCTGAACCGAAGGACTAACTCTCTCCATCGTAGTTTTGTCCTTAACTGTATTTGATATTACTGATTATTCGGATTTCGTTTGTTTTTATGCATTTTAAACATTTTTTGAAATTATGGATTTCCTTTATTTGGGTTCTAGTGCTGCTGATGAGGAATAAATTTTTGAGATGGTCATACAGCTCATTAAAATTATTGCAGTTAAAGTTAACATATGTGTTATGTTCATTTACCCCCATATCCTTTCGTAAAATATTTAATGATGCATCAACCTACCGCTTATTGAGGACACCGAGAACCAAAATCACTTTTTTTTGCGAATGTATAAACATTTGCCTTTTTCAAGTGGCATTTAGTATATTTTGGTTCTAGAGGTCTTATACATCGAACATCAAAAATCCACAAAAATTGTCAAATCTGTCCAAATTGCATTCAAGTGGCAAGTTCGGTGGTTGAATCTTTTATGTAAATGTATAGTAAATAGCAAAATGTCGATCACTATAAAATCTATGTTTTGGTCAACAAAAATGAGTCTCAAAGCCCATCTGTTGCCTCACAAAAAATAATTACAGGGCACTCATTTATTAAGTGGCATGTAAGAAAACCAAAAAACGTAAAATAAGAAATTCGGCCAACATATAAAAAGGTGGTAAGACTATTTAAGATTGAAAAAGATGTGTTTGAAACACTACATATGCCCCCCAGCACCACTTGTATTAGTTTAATAAATTTGAAAAATGGTATCTTAATATTTTGGTTAGAGTTATCATTCTTTACATACAAAACATGAAAATGGAATATAAGACTTAAATTTTGACCCCTGTGACCTTGACCTTTGACCTTACCTAATTTTTTATGCGTATTTATGTTCCTCTTGACTAGGTCTGTATACTTGCCAAGTATGATTAGTCTGTCGTTAATAGTTCAAAACTTATAGTCAAGGTTAAAGTTTCGGATGCATGGACAGACAGACAGACAGGACAAAAACAATATGCCCCGATCCTCGATCTGGGGGCATAAAAATGTAAAATTTTGATAGTCTCAGTATTCCAAATAAAGATTCATTTGAAAACAAGCAATCAAGATAGGAAGGAACAAAATACAATCAATACCCAAGTTGCATAATAAATAGTAAATTTCGTTATGCTGTACACGTGTTTCAAGGAGTAACCTGTCGATTAATTCTTTTACATATCGAAGAACAATGCAGTTGTTTATGAATAATAATATACTGAAGGTACTGTGACTTTATTTTCTGCATATGATTAATCTCTTGAGTGCAAATCAAATCAAAATATTTGGAAATCCACAATCTGAAATACGTTTCCTAATTGACAGAGAACAAATAACCAATGAGATTTAAATAGAAAAAACCAAAATCAGTTACGAGGACTGAGCAAGAGGGAGATACTCCTTAGATTTAAACCGAATTTCTGAAATTTATATATTGCAAGTTTCATAATAAAAGCGGTTTTCAAACCAGTACCGAAGAAGTGGCTACTGTGTTGCTGAATACCCTCGGGGACTAGCAGTCTAACAGCAGAGGTATCGACCTAAGGGTAATAAATACACAGAAGGTACTGTGAATTGAGATTCTGCATATGGCCATTTCGACAACTAATTTTTCTTCAGTGCAGAAATCAAAACGTTTAGAAATTTAGATTTAGAGGCTGATTTTGAAATGAATTGTGTATTTTGTTATTGTTTGGAGAACCCAGTTTGCTGCCATTGACAGTTTTCTCAAAGCAAAAGTTTTTTTCTAAACTTAGACAACAAAATGCCGAAGTTAAAAAGTTAAAAAACCACATGGCGAGCAAAATTCACCAATATGCATAGAAACTCAGTTATTATTGTCTTTATTGTAATTGTTTTTGTAGCATCATTTTTTGTCATTCATAAGGAAAAAAAACATGGCAATACATAGGCAAACGAATACCGAAGCAAGAACAAGGAAAGGGGAAATTCCAAAATCATAAATCCAAAATCACGGCAATTTACAGCAACTCGAATAAACAAAAATGAACAAGAACGCTACAAAACTAAAACACTAGCAGTGTGAACCCCTATAAAACTGAGGTATCATCAGGTGCTCCGGAAGGGTAAGCATGATCTGCTCCACGCGTGGCACCCGTCACACTGCCAGTGAAAAGTCCGGTTTTGTCACAGTCGGTGTTAGTCAGTCCGGTAACAACTCTGGATCTACCCAAAGATATCTGTTCTCATTTGTGAAACAGAAACATTGTAATGGTCAAATCGAGGTGACGACCGTAAAACTTCTATGGTGACAATTGCAACAGTGACTGAATATACGGCAAGTGATGCCGCCTATAATACGAAAGTATTTGCAATAAAACAGTAATATCAAATACCATAGAATAAATTTAATAAATCTAAAGAAGAAAAGTGTACCATCATGGCAAAAACATATTACGAAAACTGGAGAAGCAGCGCTAACAAACATAGAATGAAGGCATCATCAAATGTAATATCGCTGTTAGGTTTTGTTTTAGTTTCTTCCTTCTTGATCTTCCCAGCCTGCCGTTATTTTACGGGATACAATGTATGTGTAGACGGACTATATGGCAAGAACTGGGTTACAAAACAATAAAGCCACAATGAAAAAAAAAAAAAAAAAAAAAAAAAAAAAAAAAAAAATCAAAACATAACATTATTACACTTTTGTTTCACTTTTTATTTTCAAATTCAACAAGCATTGTTGTTCATTATTTTTTGAAACAAATGTATCCCTTTAAGTTGTCGAGATGGCAATCTGCAGAAAGTAAATTTACACAAACTTCGGTATTTTGTTAGCTATTACTTAATGAAATAAAAGGGCCAACAGGAAGCACCTACAATGGCTGAAAATTATAATTACATGCCATAATCTGCTAGGGAATACACAGGAAAAACACAAATAAGACAAAGGACAAACGTAAACAACGATAAGATCTCGGGACAGCCGGACTAGGTACCGGCACTAGCAAAGTTAAACGGTTTATGGTAAACAAACCTCCCCTTTATCGGTCCCGTTTCCCTATAGTTTTAAAACCCAATACAGGTAGACTACTAACTCCATGACCACAATCTTGAAAGGAGAGAATATGACAATACGTAATTTTGAAAGATGAGTCAATGGGTACTCGCCGCTAATCTGCCGGCTAGCTAAAGGAGCCTAGTCTGGTGGTAAAACACTGTCGCACTAGAAAAATCAAACTTAAAACTTCCCGCAAGATTTGGCCAAGAATCATCATATATTTCAGTGAACATCGGCAGTATCAATGAGAGGCCAGTATGTATGTAAAGTTTTCAGGTCACTAGATCTCAAAGCTAATTTAACGGATGCAAGCAAAGTATCTGGTCAATATCCCCTATTACGTAAAGAATGTAAGTTACGTCCCAGCTTCTTCAGGATTTTTAATCAGTTTCTGGCATTTTTAACAACATTACCGTAAAAACGAGGATTAGAAATGCCCTTAGTAATAAGCTTTTTGCGAGAAACGCCATATTTAGACATTAAATATTGATATCTGTTATAAAACTTCTTAAAGGTATTCAACAACTTATCAAATCTGTTACCCTGTTGTAAAACTTTGCCTGTAACAGAAAGGTTACGTTCATTAAAATCGTCAAGAGTAGAACAAACACGTGTGAATCGTACTAGTTTAGAAATGTACACCCCGTATGATGGAGCCGTCAAGAAAAGGGAAATTAGTTATAGTGAAATCAAAATCATCCCTTTTATCATATATTTTAGTTTTTATTTTACCAGCGTCAATAATGATAGTTAGATCAAGAAAAGGGCAGTATTTGGAATCATTGTGAGCTTTATTTAATTTCAGTTCTTGTGGGTAAATAATGTCTACATAATCTAAAAACTGGGGATTGGATATCGTCAATATACCTGCTGTTATTGAAAATAGAAATAAGATAATCACTATTTTGTATGGTTCCGTTTTGAAGTTTTTCATGAAGTCCCTTTCGTGACAGAACAGAAAAAGATCTGCAATGAGTGGTGCACAATTTGTACCCATGGGAATACCCATGGCCTGTTGATAAATAGTGTTGCCAAAACGAATGTTGTCCAGCAAAAGATTAAGTTCACATTGTCCGAGAAAATGGTACACGACAGAAATAATGCTCTCAGGTATTCCACAGGCTCTGCAACACCTGATGAGAAATATTTAATCAATCGGATTTTATTGCGATTAATCCATGTTTTGATGAAAATCGCCTGCAAACCGTATACTTTTTAAATACGAAATATGTCTTCATTTCACTATGCTCATTCGCTGAACATATAATGAAATTTAAACTTTAAGTCTAGTATAAAACAACTTTAAAGATGCTTTCGTAAGGGTGAAATACATTCTTCCAAATTGAGTGACAGGATACATTATTTCAAAATATCTAAATTCTTGTAAATTTTGTTGAAAATTATCTTCTTCATGTAAAGCTCCGTTCTTAGCTGATTTAGGCTTTCCATTTAAATCATATTGGTTATTTGTTCTCTGTCAGTTTTACAGCACCTTTACGCTTATCTGCACTGAGAAGACAAAAGTTGTTGAAATGGCCATATGCAGAATCTTAATTCACAGTTTGGTAACTAGTTATTCAAAATATTACTGGATTCAGTCATACCGAATGAGAAATAAGTCATTAACAAAACTTACTCAAATTCTTGTTAATGAAGTGTAATTATAAATTTTCAATATTTAATGATTCTCTTTTAATATAGAATATGTCTGCTTAACACAAATAATAGATTTGTTTCAGGCCTAGCAAAGCTTCTAACGGAAGATGGAAAACTAAAAAAGCATAATTCAACTTCAATGCAAAAAAAAACAAAACAAAACAAAACAAAAAAAAGAAAAAAAAACGTACAGACATAAAGAAGTGATATTTTATTAGTTTTAAATGCAAAATATTGAATCATATTAACCAGTAGCTGAAATATATAAAATGGCAATTTTTCGGTACCAAGTTCATTCTAACCATTAGTCGAATTCCAAAAACCAAAAGCCGAAAGCACGTGGATGCATTAAAAACAAAGCAGAAAAAGGTAACAGAACCATGTGTGTTTGTTTCATCAAATTTTGTAGTTCTCTCTGTTGGGGTCGAGCAAACGCTTTTGGGACATCTATGGCAACACCTCCCCCCACTTCGTCCAGCGACCTGCTATGCATAGTGAATTGTGAGGTAGCTTTTCAGTAAACCAATCTTGTGTTAATTGTTATACGTGTTATTCTTTGGTGCGTATAGGTAAGATACCACTCTAAACAATAAACCTCTGGGTAAAAGTCGACTCGAGAAAAATTAAAGAAGTCATCATATGACCTTTTGTCGAAAAACAAAACAACCTCTGGCTTGTATGGATCATATTTATTAGTTTTAATCTTAAAGTTCATAAATCATGGTCACAAAGAAGATAATAATTATTATGTCCAACTTAACACTATATCTGTCTACGATGAAAGATGAAATCATAAGTCTTTACCCTTCAGGTAAACAAATGACTTCAGGACATTTCAAATGTACTTGTATTAATATTATTATTTATTGTTATGGTATAAAGTGTTATAAAATGAATTATTTGTGTTTCTTTTGCCTTTATATGAATTATTGATAGATTGATAAACTGAAAATAGATTTTAGGATTGACTATAATGATCTTAATCAATTCATTTCTATTTTTAATGAAATAAACGGAATTTAATCTTTCATAAGACCAAAAAAAATATATATATATAATAAAAATTTCATAAATAAAACGTGCAGGACCTTACTTGTATAACTTGGACGTAAAACACATATAAAAACGGAAAGGAAAACGTTACCAATAATTAAAACGACATAAACTTAATATGAATATATACGTCACTGACAAATTATTAGCATCTGTGTTAATTAAATAAGAAGACATTCCCAAGAAATTAAGTATTATGGCATCGGTATACACAAATAGAAAAAATAATAAAAACCAAGACATTTCATCAAAACTTTAGTATTAAAATAATAAAAACCAAGACATTTGATCAAAACTATAGTATTCTTGCGTAATGTTTTTTTTTTATATTGACATAGTTATAGATCCGAGGTAAGCCATATTGTGACTTGCCGAGGAACTATAACTATGCAACTATGAAAAACACTACACAATGATAACAGAGATAGGTCCGATTACTTTCATCAAATTTTTTTACAATTACTTTCCTAAATGTATGATTAAATTAAATAAAAATACAGCATTTTTGCATTATGAAATTAAATTAATGATTACATTGAGTAGTAATCATGATTACATCTGATTACACTGAATTCTTAAATAACTATGGTTAAGAATTTGACATTAATCTTATTTGTTCTTCTCTGAATTTTAAGTACTGTTTTTCTCAGTGTGTTTGATATGTGTTTGTCATAAGCACTCTTGATGTCTTTGTCATACTGTCTCAATTCGTGTTGGATATGAATTGCCGTGTTTTTTGGATTTATTATTTTAGAATCTCCCCCTTTCCTCATTCCTGCTTTGGTATTCGTTTGTCGATGTATTGATATACTTTTTTCTCAAAGGGTTTGATATGTGTTTGTCATATGCCCAATAACTCCATTACAAAATGCAGGATAACAGTAAATACCTACAATGGCCGAAACTACAATTACATGCCACAACAATAGGAACTCGGGATAGCCGGACTTAGTACCGGCACTAGCAAAAGCAAGTGGTAGGGTTAAACCAGTTCATTGGTACCCAAACCTCCCCTTTATTAATTCCGTTTCCCTGTAGTATAATAAACAAATGAATAAATTCCAATACAGGTAGACTACTAACTCTATGGAAACGAAAAGCATATGACAAAACGTAATTTAGAAAGATGGGTCAAAGGGTGCTCTCCGCTAAATTGCCGGCTAGCTCAAGGAACCTAGTCTGCTGGTAAAACACATTCGCACTACGGAATGAAAATCAAACCCAAAACTTTTCCCTGTAGTATAATAAACATACGAATAAATTCCAATACAGGTAGACTACTAACTATATGACCACTATCTTGGAAACGAAACTAGAAAGATGGGTCAAAGGGTGCTCTCCGCTAAACTGCCGGCTAGCTCAAGGAACCTAGTCTGCTGGTAAAACACTGTCGCACAAGGGAAGAAGAATCAAACCCAAAACTCCCTGAAGGGTGTGGTAAAGAGTTGTCATGTATTTCAGTAGACATCGGCAGTATCAGTGAGAGGCCAGTATATGTGTAAAGTCTTCAGGTCACTGGAATCCAAAGCGAAATTAACGGATTTGTTTTGAATGTCCCGTGGATATCCACTATATCGCAAAGAAAGTAAGTAACATTCCAGTTTTTCGGGATTTTTTTAACCAGTTTCTGACATTTTTTAACAACATTTCCATAAACGCAAGGATGAGAAATGCCCTCTGTAATTGGCTGTTTGGGAGTCACGTCATATCTACATATCAAATGGTCATGTCTTCTGTAAAACTTCGTTAACCTGTTTGATAATTTATGAAATTTGTAGTCTGGTTTTAAAAGTTTGGATGCGAGAGTAAGGTTACAATTATTAAAATCATCAAGGGCAGAACAAACGCGAGCGAATTGTACAAGTTGAGGAGCTAGGGGAACGTCACCGTCAAGAAAGGGGTAATTAGTTATAGCGAAATCATAATCATTCCTTTCATCATAAATTTCAGAATTTATTTTACCAGAGTCAATGATAATACTTATATCCAGAAAAGGGCAGTATTTAGAATCATTGTTTGCTTTATTAAGTTTCAATTGTTGTGGGTAAATGGTGTCGACAAAATATAAAAACTGGGGATTGTCCGGTCCATATAATTACCCCAAAACACCCAAAACTACCCAAAAATACCCAAAACTACCCCCAAATTACCCAAAAACTGTTATAATACACAATAAAATAACGCAAAATGGTAAAATTTAAAAATATTTTATTTTATATTTCAGTTTTTATCCAAAGAAATCGTAGTAATAACTGTAAGATATATGTTCGGTGATACGTATTTTTGAACTGTCTTGTATACAACGCAGTGATGTTTAAGCCTAATACTTTTGTACGTTTTTATTTTATGAAACGATGTTAATTATTTTCCTTGTCTGTTGAAATGATGTTTTAAACAATTTACATTTTTTTTTCAAAATAATTGGGTGTAAGTTGATATCAATAGTGAATTAGTATGATAAATCCTCAACACAAATACAAAATAACTACAGATTGTGGCAACAGGATAAATTACTAGTTTTTTGTAGAGCAAATATTATAACTTGAAAATGTGAGTTTATTTGCTATCTGAAAATATGAAATAAAGATCTGGGATATTATTACCTTGAACTTGTCACGTGTCCATTTCAATACACAAGACATGTTTAATTTCCATCAAAAATCGTCATTAAAACGGGTTTATAGAAAACAATTCTTGACCAAAAACAGTAAAAAGCTATAGAATTGATATTTTTTGTTTCAAAAAGGTATATTTGTAATGGTTTTTTGTGTTTTGGGGTAGTTTTTTTGGTGTTTTTGGGTGTTTTTGGGTAAGTCTATGGACCCGGGATTGTCTATTGTAAGGATATCGTAAATGCACCTGCTATTATCATTGAATCTCACTGTTTGGTACATTTATATTTTGTAGTTTATTTTCAATTCTTTGTGTGGTTTCTGTACATGTGTATTGGATTATTTTGAATAAATGATTCTTACAAATTATTATACATTTACATTTATGAAACCCCATATTGGACTAGGCAGCCCACCCCCACCGAAAAATGTTTTTTTGACGTTTTTCCACACAAAAGTCGTTCCAGAGAACCGGAAGTGATGCCAAGACTGTTTTTCTTTGCATCAATTGCTAGCCCTTAACACTACTTCAGGTTATGAAGCTTTGACAAAAATAGCTTTGCAATTACGATTGACAGAGAAATATATGGAAAGCCGGTAGAGCCAAAATTGCTCAATATCGAATTTTTCCGTTTAATTTAACTGCAATTTCTTTCTGCATGTTATTTTTAAAAAAATTTGCTATGTCTCTGCTTTGCACTCATTTCCAAACACTTTGAACAAAGTTTTGCGCATTTTCATCTCCTTTTCCCAAGTGAAATTGTCTGTGAAGTTGTCCACACTCCCTTAAATTTGACGCATTTTTGAGTTTTCTGTTTCTGCAGCTCTTGTAACAGCTATAATTACTACAAAAACGATCTAAAAACCAACTGCCCATATAAACTGTAGACATTTGCCATTAAGCTACAGGACACACACAAAAGGTTTGCAATTGAGAAGTATGGAGGACAATGGTGCACATCAAAACAGTCTCGGGTAGCACAGCGGATATATCCGTCACTGGTATATAAGGAGTTAAGCTGTTTTTACATAGGAAGGTGTTTTTCTTGAAATAATTCTTCTGTGTGTGTGCAAATCTCATTCTTTATATTTCCTGACTCCAGGCGTCTCGGAAGTGTCTGATATAGAAATGTTTTCATTTTCGCAATTGAAATCTTAGTACTTTCACACTTTGAATTCAAATATTAATGTAATGTCTGTTTTAGATATTTTGCCATGTCATACATTATTGAAACATATATGGGGGTGGACGTCATGGGTGTTATAAACCCTTGTTTAATCTTTTTGTATTTTATTTAATCTATACGCTTTAACTTTTCACATGCCCGTTAGCACAAGTGACAAACATAACATATTAATCCGACAAGGCATTTTGGACGTGTAATTCTACCCAAAAACCAGCAAAAGGTAAAAAATGTTTATTTTGGAATACTTCTAAAATAAACAAGTAATTTTCAGTTTTATTGTCCATGTTTGGTTTTTTTGATGGATCGCTACTCTTTGTTGACCCAGGAGACCATTATTCGTTGACTGATGACCCCTTATCCAAAAGACAGTGTATATTTTCTCTACGCAGACGGTTTATGTATTTCATTGTATTAATAATAAACAAGACCTTTAACTGTTATTATTAACTTGATACTGGACTTGTGTCGCCTACACCAAGAATGTATAGCAATAACATTCACAGCATACATTATTTTTTTATCCATGTGGCGATATTATTTACGTACATGGTCTTCATTAAAAAAATTCTGTAGAACTTATTTTTTGTCCGATTTTCATAAAAATTGTACCATTAAAAAGAGCTTGACATTTAGTTTCTTCCTATAATTTTCATATAATTTTTGGCTTTGTTGTTTTCTAATTGTCATGATATAAACACAAGTATAAAATTTCCACGTCACAATTTACTTAATAATCATAGCAAATTATGACGTCAGAAATTTCAAATTGTATTTAATTCATGACAATCGGCAAACCTTAGCACCAAAAATTATATGAAAATTATGGGAAGAAACTAAATGACGAGCTCTTTTGAATGGTGTAATTTTTCTGAAAATCGGACAATAAATAAGCTCTACAGAATTTTTCAAATGAAGACCGTTCTAATATGAAATGCACTGGAAATTTTCAAAATTCCGAATACTTTTGACCCAAGACTGTATCTGTTTTTAGTAGCACAATACCAAAGAAATATATTTTATACTTGTCCTCAAAACTGGAGTTTTACTAGAAATTTGTTCTTTCTGGTAGTTTTTTAAGTATCTTTGATAATAATGTATAAATTATATTGGGTCTGTGTTGTTCATTTTTGTATATGTGTGCGTCTTCATTTTTCTTTTCTGTGCAGTACTCATATTATGTCTTTGTTTCTTTGTTTTTCCGATGTTGCCATTGGGTTCTCACTTACTATTATTATATGCTATACTTTACATTCAACATTGGGAATATATTATCTAATGAATACTGAACTAAAAGGGACAACAGGAAACATCTACAATGTCTGAAAATAATAATGACATACCATAATCCGCGAGAGAACTACACAGGAAAAACACAAATAAGACAATAGACAAACGTAAACGACAGGAACTCGGAATAGCCGGACTTGGTACCGGCACTGGCAAAAGTTAAACACGACTAAGGTGCAATTGAGGTTGCCATTGGTCCAAAGAAATGGCGAGACATAGATTATACAAATCACAGTGTGAACAGAACTAGCAGAAAATTCATAGTATTATGGCACTGGAATGGAATTTAAGGATGTATAAAGGTGAAATTCAATAAATCTACGATTTTAAATTGATACCATAAATCAAAAGAGCATTATAGTAAAGGAATGAATTCAGCAAAAAATATCGATAGGTTATGGACCTTGTTTTCAAGTCATTCCACATTTTTAAAAATGGCGGGAAAAGGCTTTCTTGGACTTTTACCATAGTATAGCAAGGAAACTTTACTGATTTCTTTCACATGGAAGGAAAATCTACAATCTAATGAAATCTTGCTTACTGACCTTAAATGAGGTACTGAAACCTTGGATGACTAAAAAATTGGGTGTAATGGAGCAAAATATTTTGCATAGTAATAATGGATAAAATCCGAGAAATCCGAATGACTTTTACGAATTTCAAAAACCTCACCTTACTACATCCTTAAGGTATAAAGTGGAATTGTGTTCGTACAACTCTGAGTCTACAATTTTTGTAACTGTTGTTAATCAACTGAACTACATCTGTGCGATAGAGACTTAAATAACAAAACACTTAAGTTATTGTAAATTATGTTTCTGCATATTCTTCTTTCCACAGCTTATCAAAATAATGCCAAATGACGGTAAAACTTAGATTGGAGCAACAAACAACAGTTTCTGAATATGTAAAACACCTATGGTCTTTTAGACAGTGATTCAAGTATGTTGAAGATGTCTATTGTTCCCATTTCAGGTATTATTCTCAGACAAGTATTATTTCACAGACGCCCTTAAATTGCTTATTCAAATATCGATGGTTACAGGTATAACAATTTTCAAAATATTCTTATTAAACATCCCAAATCAAATAATCAATGAAGGAATATGGAGTAAACGTACATGAGACAAAATCTCTACAAATACATAACAAAAACAAGCAATGGAACAATGCTTTTATTGTTGTTTTCATCTTGAAGTCGACATAAATAAACTGACTTAAGCCAAATGGATTAAAAAAACACACAAGAGCCGAGAAATTATAGTAAATATGACCACAGCAACTGATTTCAACATTGTGTATGGCAGTATGCGCTGCCGTTTTCTTCTTATGTATGGTAATTCCTTAAGCTTAGCTAGGGGACAGTTTTAACTTCTAAGGGTATATCATTGCAATAAAAGTTATTTTTTGATGGATTATTGTGAACACATCCGCCCGCATGATATATTTATATAATTGTCAAGAGAATAATAAGATATTGTATTTTTCTGATTGCAAATGGATTACTTCAAGTTTAAGGGAAAAATATTTCGGAATGCTGTTTATAGAATATTTCGTACTGATTTGGGTATTTGGAGGGCTATTAAAAAGATAAGGCGATTTGCCTAAAATATATATGAAAGAGAAATCAACCAAAATCCATTTAATTAAGTACATAAACACATTCTCACCAGACAACTTACTGGTTATTTTTGGTTACTTTAAAACCACTTTACATCTTAAACTCTAATTCCTTTTAAAAATCTCAAGGACAATTAAAAAGAATTTTGCAGAACAGACAGATAAATAGGTCGTTTGTATATAAACATACACATTTTTCAAATATATATGTTTTACTGGCAGCTTTACAGTCTAACCGTTTCCCTACCAGAATAAATCATAACGATCTTTGTTTCTTTCCTCTGCAAATTCTATAAAAAATATGGAAAACTGGTAGTTGGTGCCTTTTGTCAATAGTCAGACTTGTCTGACATGAAAAATTTACCTAGCAATTTAGAGAAATTTACTGCTTTCATCAAAATTATAACCGTTAAAAATACTGTTGCTTCTTTCCGTGTACGGCACTCGGTGGATGTCCTTAGTACTGGATTTAGCCTCCTATTTCAATATTTTTGGTAACGAGTACTTATTTTTGACTTCTTTTGAATTATGGCTTTTCATATTATTTGATTCAAATTGCTGCTGAGGAGAGATTATTCCTTGAAACACTAGTATAGCATAACGAAATTTACCGTTTATTCCTTATTCAATTATTTGTATATAAAGTATAATAATCTTTGGAAAGGTGATGGGGATGGAAAAACAAGGTTGGAGGGAGGATTTAAATAAAAAAGTATCTGGTCTATAACTGAATGTTTGCTATTGTTTCTCAAAAAAATATGGGTGGATGAGCTTTTAAATGGATGGTAGCGTAGAGAGCTAACGAAAACAAAACATGCAGACAAATATACTGTTCTATAGAAACATGCAAACAAATATAGGATATGTTCTATAGAAATAGTATACCTTTGTTAAAAAGTTATGTTAAAATGACGAGTTGATTTAAAAATGCGAAAATAATAGTGCATTTCTTTTTTTTCAAAACTTGTATTGCGAAATTTCACAACAAAAATATACAAAAATTTATTTCAATGGCGAAGTATATGGTTGCGAGATCCGTTCTAAAGATAACGATGCATGAGAACAACAGGTGTTGAGCTGATATATAACACACAATATGCATAAGAACGTAATGGAATGGAAACAATAAGCGATCTTTTTTCAAGAAGCATCTAAATACTGAGATACAAAAAAAAAGAAGAAAAATGTACTAATCAATTAAAAACAATACTATCAATGTATGGTTTTTAACAGTATAATTGAGAACATCATATAGCACATAAACTTTTACAGTAACTACAGTATTTTGTTATACTATGTTAGGTAGTATTATCTCCACACTTTGAAAAGGCATATTGTTTAAAAAAAAATAAATTCGCAATTTTAAGTGATACTAGAAAAAGCATTTATTTTCTATGTGATGATAAAGCGAAATGAAACACAAGAAATAAAAAAACTAGGCGTTGTCGGAATGACAACTATCCTCGCACTCCCTGTTTGACACCGAAAACAGTTGTTTAACCTCCTGGGCATAATTTTTCTCAATATTTTTGAAATCAAACTATTGATAGTCGTTATTTTTACCAAAGGAATTTAAGGATATATGTTTGTTAAGCAGAATTCCAAAAAGTAAGTGGTCTTTGAGACTTTCAGGAAATTTACCAAGACTGGAATAAAAAATTTTTGAAATCGAATTGATTAAAATGTTTGTCCTAAACTAAACAAACTATTTAAGTATGGTTGCTAGGTAGAATTCCAAAAAATAAGTGGTCTTTGAGACTTTCAGGAAATATACCAAAACTGGAATCAAATATTTTTTAAATCCAGTTGATGAAAGTGTTTGTCCTAAATTAAAGAAACTATTTAGGTATGGTTGCTAGATGGAATTCCAAAAAATAAGTGGTCATTGAGACTTTCAGGATATATACCAAGATTGAAATCAAATATTTTTGAAATCCATTTAATTAAAATGTTTGTCCTAAACTAAACAAATTATTTTAGTATGGTTGCTAGGTAGAATTCCAAAAACTAAGTGGTCTTTGAGACTTGCAGAAAATTTACCAAAAAATGGAATCAAATATTTTTGAAATCCGTTTGCTGAAACTGTTTGTCCTAATTGAAACAAACACTGAAAAAGTAGTTGCTAAGTAGAATTTGAAAAAATAATTGGTCTTTGAGACTTTCAGGAAATTTACCAAGATTGGAATAAAATATTTCTGAAATCAAATTGATTAAACTAAACAAACTATTTAAGTATGGTTGCTAGGTAGAATTCCAAAAAATAAGTGGTCTTTGAGACTTTCAGGAAATATACCAAAACTGGAATCGAATAAAAAAAAATGTATTTTTGAAAATATACCAAGATTGGAATCAAATATTTTTGAAATCCATTTAATTAAAATGTTTGTCCTAACCTTAACAAATTATTTTAGTCTTGTTGCTAGGTAGAATTCCAAAAAATTAAGTGGTCTTTGAGACTTGCAGGAAATTTACCAAAATTGCAATCAAATATTTTTGAAATCCATTTGCTGAAACTGTTTGTCCTAATTGAAACAAATACTGAAAGTGTAGTTGCTAAGTAGAATTTGAAAAAATATGTGGTCTTTGAGACTTTCAGGACATTTACCAAACTAAGAATCGCTTTTTAAAATTCTCAGTATTCAAAAAATCGCATTTTCTATCAAAGAATTGCTAAAATACATAATTTATGCTCAAATTAAAAAAAGTATGAGTCTTTAACATTTTCTGGAAATTTACCGAAGTTGGAACCGGAATCATAATTCCGAAAGCTGATTGCAAATCTACAGACTATATGCAACAATTCCGCATAAAGATTTAATCCCTAAATCCAAAAATGTAGGAGTTTGTGTCACATGCCACATGTATCAGAATCTACATCTTTAGGCCTTTGTCAAAATCAACGTCTTGGGGCCTCTTGTTTGCATCAAGATAAAGGTGAAAAAAGCTAATTGAGCATCTACAGACTATATGCAAGAATTCTACAACAAAATTTAAACCCATAGATCCATAAATGTAGTAGGAGTTTGTGTCATCTGCCACATGTGTAAAACTGACATCTTTGGGCTTCTGGTTTGCATCAAGAGAAATATAAAAAATCCGAAAGCTTTTTACGCATCTGCAGACTATATGCAACAATTCTACAACAAAGTTAAATCCCTAAACCAAAAAATGCAGAAGGAGTTTGAGTTACAAGAAAAGCGTGACGGATGGATGGACGGAGTTTTGATCTTTATCTTTGTGCAAACAAGAGGCACAAGATGTGAGGGGATAAAAATAAATAAAATACAGAAGTTTCTGTGAATTTTGTTTCTGCATATGCGTATTTTGACAACTTATGTCTCTTCAATGCAGATAAAGCCCATAAACCGATATACGTATAGAAAATGATAAGAGAACAAGTAACCAATAGTTCAAAATAGAAAAGCCAAAATCAGCTAAGGACAGAGCCTATGCAAGAGGGAGATACTCCTTTGATTTAAACACAATTTTTAAAATTTAGGTATTGTAAGTTTCCAAATAAAATCGATTTTCGAGCCAGCACTGAAGTACAGGCTACTGAGTTGGTGAATACCCACGGGGGCTAACAGTCCACCAGCAGAGTCATCGGTCCAGTGGTAATAAATCATAAAATACCAAAATTACTGTGAATTTTGTTTCTGCATATGCGCATTTCGACAACTTATGTCTTTTCAGTGCAGATAAAATAAAAACATTTGGAATTCCATAAACCAAAATACGTATAGAGCTGATGGTGAACAAATTACCAATAGATCAAAATAGAAAAGGCAAAATCAGCTAAGGACAGAACTATGCAAGAGGGAGATACTTCTTAGTTTGAAACATAATTTTCTAAAATTCAAATATTGCAAGTTTCCAAATAAAGTCGGGATTCGGGCCAGGACCGAAGTACTGGCTAAAGAGTCTTGTGTGTTCTTGGATAATATATCAATAAATTAATGTACCGTATACACTATTATCTAATGAATTAAGCTCTTATGTTAAGAAACAATAAAATTGCCTGAAAAATCGTTATTTGAAAGACAATATAAGAGAAAAATAAGAATTTACTTTACTATAATTGTATTGGAGATGCTTTTATAAAATTGACTTATTACTTGAACGTTATTTGAGATAAAATAATAATAAAAAATGTTTTATAAAAATTAAATGGAATGTTAATTGAAATAAAATATATGGTCTTCTTGTCTTCAAATCTGAGAAAAAAAAATCATTGAATACCACCTATAAGGAACAGCATTTTTTTCCCAATTACCCCAAAAAGCGTGCAAATCCCAAAATCTCGTAAAGGGGCGGCTGAATAAGGTTAGACTCTACTAAATGACCAATCATCTGCTGGCATAGTAAAAAATAGTACTTATATAAACAAAGCCATGCTACTTTCGCTTTGCATATAACTGTCAATATTAACAATATCCGAGTTCTTAAACGCTCTTGTGATCATGAAAAACTTCCGGATTGACAAGCACTTTGATTCAGTCAGCCTCATTGCATGGGAAAAATACTGAAACCTCATCAATGATGACACGTATGCCCAAGGATCTGAAAGGGAAAATCGGTAAATTGCATATTACAGTTAAATGAGGCGATAGGAATTTCTTATCAGACTTTAAAGTTGGGTCATGGCTTGGGTATGTTACTTGGCAGACGTACCACTTGGAAAATTATATCGCCGCATAAAGTGAACTTCAGGTAATTATGAAAATTCACAAAACGTTACAATGGCCGAAACAAAATACCGAAGTTACTATGATTTTGTTTCTGCATATGTGCATTTCGACAAATTGTGTCTCTTCAGTGCAGATAAAATCAAAACATCAGAGCATGAAGAAAAGAAAATATGCTCTAGTTTATAAATCAAGGAGCATATTAGACACGAATATCGGTACTTAATACGAGGGAGTAAGGTTAACTATTGCAGCACCTTTTGTAAGATTACAAATCTCGTAAATACCAATGTTATTGTACATTGTGCATTGTAAAAGTTGATTATTACTTACATTAAAAAGTTTTATAGAAGATATGAACATTTGGTATCGAAATATGTCGTTACATACAAACAGCGTATCACGCCAGAAACTGATAAAAAATCCAGAAAAGTGACATGACTTACACTCTTTACAAAATAGAAGATATAAATAGGTTATTTTGCATGGTTTCCTTAAATTGACATTTTGTTCCGATGACCTAAAGATTTTACAAATATACTGGCCTCTCACTGACACTGCCGATATCTACTGAAATACACGATAATTCTTACGAAATTGTGAGTTTATTTGTCCTTCGTAATGCGACATTGTTTTGCCATCAGACCAGCTAGGCTCCTTGAGCTGGAACGAGCAGATTTGCACTCCTTAACCCATCTTTTGTTAGATCGAGTTGAAATTGCTGATTACGTTTTTCTTTTGTATTTCATTTGTGTTTTTCTTGTACAATTATCTTGTGGATTGCAGCCTGTAATTGTGTTTTTCTTGTCCAATTTTCTTGTGGATTGCAGCCTGTAATTGTGATTTTCTTGTCCAATTATCTTGTGGATTGCAGCCTGTAATTTTGTTTTTCTTGTACAATTATCTTGTGGATTGCAGCCTGTAATTGTGTTTTTCTCGTCCAATTATCTTGTGGATTGTAGCCTGTAATTGTGATTTTCTTGTCCAATTATCTTGTGAATTGCAGCCTGTAATTGTGATTTTCAATTATTTATGTGTATCCTGTGACCCTTTCTCTGAATTATAGTTAGCAAAATATTTGGATCTTTGAAGGTATTTGTGCGAGAAATGTAACATCTCATACTTATATAATAGTAACTGATGTATATATAAAATATACATATGGCAGAATCAGGGGTAATTTACTAATTTGCATAGCGGTCATTTTGTTACTCTTGCTTGTCGGCCATGTTTAGTTGAAATGCATAGGGGAGATATTGAAATTTTGCAAAATTATCTAATAATACATTTCAGAACATATTTGTCCGCATCTAGCAAGATTCTACACATTGTTTGCGTCTATTCTATACATAAATACTTAACTGTAATAATGAAAATTTCCGGCAAATTAAGTTTAGAATTCGAAGCGGGATCATGACATTTTGACTGTAGAAGCCATTGTCAAACTGTCGAGTAAGCTATCTTTGACAGAAAATTACGCATCAAAGATAAATATGTAGCAAATTTGTCCGCATATGACTGTGAAATATAACTCGCATAGATTCATAAACAATTGTCCCTTTTAAACTTACTCAAGAAAATTTGCGGCCAAATTAAATTGAAAATGTGTAATTCTCTAATTTCTGCCCTGTTTTCACGTTTCCTGGGCAGTTGGATAAATACGTTTCTCCTCTCTAGAGAGAATGTTGTTCTCGGCAAGTGATTGGGTGAAATTCAATTATGACGTCAAATATGTATGCTGTTTTCCGACTTTACCATTGTGACGTCATGGAAAAAGGCGACCATGCCTGATGACGTCAAGCTCAAAGAACACATTTATTTCGGGTCATCAGAAAAGGGGGTTATGTTTTTGTCTAAAATCTCCTTGAAATCATTAGAGAAATAAAATCCACAACCGTAGCTCGTGAGAAACGACATTTCTACACTCTCGATAGTTAAATTTTCAAATATTTTAAACGCTCGGCAAGCCTCGCGTTTAAAATTTTGAAAATTTAACTATCTCTATAGATATGTCGTTTCTCACTCGATGCTGTTGTGGATTCTATATTTCCAAGCTTTCCAGCGACGGAAAATCCTTCTACATATTGGTTTTAACCACAATTTCTATGTTTTAAAATTCCCACAACAAAAACTTTTCATAACGGAAGATAACATTAATACAATACTTTTAGAAAAAAGACGGGGGTAGTATGAAAATAATCCGGAACACTGAGATGTACTTTTGAAGTTAAACTTTAATAAGGTGAAATAATTCACCAAAAAGGGGCGTGGTCAAATCATTTTATCTCATGAATAAAATACCACCGATTCTTCCTTATGAGGACCTTTTGTTTTTGATACGGACTTTATCACGGTAATATCGATGTGTTACCGTGATAAAGTCCGTATCAAAAACAAAAGGTCCTGTATTCTGTTTATCGGGAATTTCCAAATATTGCAATTTCTTGGTTAAACTTGAAAAAAAATGAAGTGAACTCTTTCTTTGGCGAATAATTCTTGTGTAAACTGTATTGTGCACAATTCTTGTTGACGTCAGGGTACTGTGACGTCACATCCTTCTGTTCGTTTGAACAGGACTCACGTCACGCCACTTTATTCTCGTTGGAAATAATGTCACAAATAACGAAGGACAGCTCATTAAACTGATATAAAACAACAGGAAATCAATGCCGCGACATCGTAAGTATCTTTCGAGTCAAATGGACATCTTTCAAGTAGATGAATTCGTCAAGCACGCAGAAGTTTGTCAATGGCATGGCGCCTTTCTTGTCACTGAATACACCCCACGTAATTCAATATTGTGGGGGTTTGCAGGAACGGAGTAGGCGTCTCTTTGTCTTTATTTAAAATCGGCGACAGTTTTTCAGAAGAACAAAACTATCGCTTAGCGAAGGATTGGACTGGCCTGCATTGTTTTTATTGCAGTATCAAGATATGAATTTTTCAGAAATACCATGTAAAATTATGGGAAACATGTTTTCTTTTTAAATGACGAACAATTTCAAATTTGTTTACTGTTTGTAATCATATATAATTTTGATTCATAAGTTGACTTTGAATTCAGATTAATGCGCGTTGCTTCGGTTCGCGCATGTCATCTGACGTACTGACCCAATAAATTTTTTATATAGTCCAGTACGTTAAGGATTTTATCAGTCAGTACACATCAAAGGAAAGAAGTATATATTACCGATAAACGGCAATATCGTAATTCATAGACTGCCCGAGAGCCATGGTATGGACCAGAGGAATGATAGCCGCGGGCATATCATTTCTGTGGTCCATACCATGGCCTCGAGGGCAGTCTATTTACGATATTGCCGTATACATCAGTTACTGTTGTGTTTAAACCGAATAAATAACATTGTTATTCATTTGTTTTATTTTTCCGTTTGAGAGTGTTTAAAAGCGTAACGTTTTTTCTATTTTATTTATTTGCAAAATGAAAAACTGCAATCCATGTAATTATTTTTCTCATATATATATATCTAAGTTAAAATATTCCACTTCTGTAATCATCAGTTAACTAGTTTTCCAGTGAACTCTTTTAACGTTGTTAAACAAAATTCTTCTTAAACTGACGTCACAATTCAACCGATCGGTCAATATCTGGCATTGACTGCAACTATCGGTCCATACCAGAATTTTGGACCGATGGCATCAATACCACAAGATAGAGAATTTCATGTGATTGGCTAAAGGCCAATAGAATTTCAGATTTTTTACTGATATGCAATAAATATATTTATAAATATGTATAATACCGGTATCACATAAATTTAATCTCAAAATGAATTGAAATATCCATGTTAGAATATTTTGAGAAAGAGGGCTCGAGATCCTCCGTTCATTACATGAAACACAGGCTCTCTACCATGTGAACGGAGTTCTTAACCCTTACAAATTGCGTTAAAAAAGAGAAAATTGAAATTCATTTTCATCTAGAACAATTTAATTCGAAATCTCGTACTTCTTACTACAAGGATATAAAGTTAAAAGCCCTGTACTTGAAAAAACAAAACACATGGTTTATAACTTTAGTTTGGAAGACAACAGTTTTGACATGTGTCCTGGTCCAAGGTGATGAACCTGTTCTCTTTCCTCCCTCTTAAAGGAGTTAACCCCAAATAAGTGAATTTTCTCTGTTTTATTTATGTTCTATTTTGTTATTCTCCGTGTACGACAGCTACAGAAAAATTATTCTGTCTTTTATATGTCAGTCAGCTGTTGTTTTCGTACCCATTCAATAACTGTATACTGTTTTATATGTCAGTCAGCTGTCTCGCAACATATATTTTTATTCTTGTAATTTAAGAGGAGTTTATAATACAACTGGAAATAGTAATATTCCGAAAATAATCGAAACAATCAAGTTATATAATGAAATAATAATAATAAAAAACAGGATATGACACACTTATTTAAGAAAAGTTAATCAATGCAATTATTATAATAATCGTTGATGTTATCAGACCTAGAACAAAAATAAATCATACTTCCATGTTTAAAATTGGTCTGTTCAAATTGTTCAGGTAACTGCAGATTTGGGAAAGTAATTTCCAGATTTAATTGATATAAAATTGCGATTTTTACGATAAATTTTCATTTTTTCCCTATTGAAATGTTAAAAAATTCATATTTTTTTTTAGATAAGGACGTACACTGAATCTGATTCTAAAGCTGTGACAGTAAATACAACAACGCTTGCAATACCGCATTGGTACTAATCTCCGCTGTTTTCCTAATGTTACTCTGGTCTATAATTTTTACTTCTGTTTCCAATGCTCTTGACATATTGAAAAAAGCTGGGNGGGGGGGGGGGGGGGGGGCAAGGTGGGTTCTAATAACAGCATAACAGCGGACTGATTTTTCCAATAACATATGACAGAAAATTTTCTTGATAACAGCCAACTAATTCTTCAAATGATAAATAAAGAGAATTGGACATTAAAATAACAGTTAACAGAGAATCAATTTTACCCCAAAACACAATAACAGTTACCAACCCCCCCCCCCCCNCCCCCCATTGAATAGTTCAATCTATATTCTCTTACACCATTATGACAAAAATGGCGATAATAACACACTCAGACCCATTCTGATTAAATGAATGGTCTTAAAAAAAACAACGCGACAAAGTTTAAGTGTTTTGGTAACAATGTTATAAACTATGAAAGGATATGGAGTAAATACATAGACATGGATTTCAATAAAACGCAGCTAAAATCAAATTCATTTCAATATTTCTAGCAGATTGAGAAGTTGATATATTTGTTTTTATGCCGTTGTCTGTTTTTAACCAAACAGATATTGCGATAAGCTAAGCGACGCAGGGAAGCAACATACAATATAACTAGATAAAACGTGTCGTTTAATTTGTTCTAGTAATTAACAATGGATATTTGACTGTCATGTTGATTACAAAGCATTTCTGTGTGTAGACATAATGGTGCTGGAATGTATATATATACATGTGAATGCATCTTATGTACTCGTTTATCAAAATTTATAATGTAGGTTAATTTTATTTCGCCAGGAGCCTTTTTTCTTTAATTGTTTGCATAATATTAATGTTAATATCACTCTACAAACATTGTTCTTTATAACAAAGAAAATCTTTCTCTATAACTTCAGTTTCTTTACACTAAATGTTACTATAAATAAATTAAAAACAAGATGTGTTTGTGAAACACTTCATATGCCCCCAGAATCCACAGTAAAATATATGAAAATACCCAATTTTACCCCTCTTTGACCCTATGACTTTGATCTTTGACCTAATTTCTTTGCATATTTATGTT
>MJUU01018183.1:7640-20848 GCA_002080025.1 Modiolus philippinarum | reverse complement strand
CTTGTGGTGGTGGAAGACCATAACTATCAAAGTAAATATTTCTTTTGTAACGGAAGTCCCAACACACCCAATGAGTGCCGGCACCACTTTTATCGTCCAAATTAAGGACGCCGCACTCATTCTTGTTTCGTTTTAGTGGTAGATTGTCCCTGCTGTAGACTCCTCTGAAAGAGGTAATACGTAGTTTATCAACCCAGTCTAAAATATCTGCACTTGTTTCTTAGTGTTTCCGATGTTGCCTTTTTCCGAGGATTGTTCGTTCTTTTGACTGACGGTTCGGTTCTTGCTTACTTTATAATGAATTTCTCAATATGTTTTAAAGAATAGTATGACTTTTAATCATATTTAAAATTCATTCGGTGTTTATCTTTATATCCATAAAGGAAGAAAATTGTTTCTATTTTTCATAAATTAATGCACAATTCAGTTTAAAAAAAAGGAGTAGTTTTGAATATTGTTACAAAAACAGGATAACAGCAAACACCTACAATGACCAGGAACTACAATCACATGCCACAATTTACAAGCAAACTGCATAAGAAAAACAATTATGAAAACAAGAGACAAACATAAATAACGATAGGAACTCGGGATAGCCGGAGTTGGTACAGGCACTAGCAAAAGCTAGCGGTAGGGTTAAATCGGTTTATGTGTACCCAAACCTCCCCTTTCCCTGTGCCGTTTACCTATAGTATCATATACATGCGAATAAAACCCAATACAGGTATTTTTTGCGTTTCTGATCTTTTGTAGCTGTCTAACGTCATTATTTTTCTATTTTCTCGTTTTTGCCATGTCTTTGGACTTCGATTTGTGGAACTACCAATCCTTTGTTCAATCGATAATCTACTGACGTTGTTTGAGTAAAAAAGTAATCTGAATCATTTCACACCTTTCACTAGATAGCACGTACAAACATTTGTAAGTGCTTTGTACGAGGTGAACTTAATAAATAAATAACATATTACAGATCACGGATCAAAAGCTGAAAGACTGTCTGTCTATTGGGCACAAAAAATCAAATGCATTTGAAATAAATACAAGGACTTTTAAATTAAATGAGGAACTATCGATAAATTAAACCCATTTCTTCGACAGTTTTTGGTAAATGCTAATTCTTTTCGTGGAAACGTGAGCAAAGTTATCGAGGAATACATGGTCTAAATCATACAATGTGCCAAATTCGGTTTTGTTTTTTAAAAGATACTAGCGTTTCTATCTTTAATTTTGTTCACATGCTCTTTATGGGTTTACACGTCATTGTTTTTCTGTAGCATTCTTTTTCATATGAACTCAATTTCTGGTGTCAACTTTTTGAATTATGCATCTAAAATAGATAGTTCTGTAATGTTTTGCTTTCTCAAAACAGAAATTTGTACGAAAATAACCGTCCAATTTTGCACAGAAAAGTTTGAGGTTGGCAAGTTTTTTGTTCTCGTTGCAATGGGGAATCTATTTTATAATTTGCTTGAAAATATTTCAAACGTCTGCCAACGTACGAATTATTTTATTTTGAAATATAAAGATTTATTTATAACATTAGCCATTTTAGCTTGTTTTGTTTTTTTCTGGTTTTTTTTACCGTAATAAATCGTTATTCACAACTGGATAAAATATTCTTAAGGAGGTTCACTCCTGATTATGTTTATATCAAGGATTTCTTGAAAACTACTTAAAGCATTGTAGACTTAATGAAATAGTAAAAAGGTAAATTTAGGCCCGTGAGCTTTTTTAGAGATTAAAGACATTAAAAATTTGGCGGGAAATTGATTTCTCTGGATTTTCACATTAGGACTCTTTTTTTGTCTTACACCAAGAATTCTATGACAACTTCTCAGGTATCTATATTTAACCTATAGAAGACATTCGTGAGATAAAAAGTGGGAGTCAGTGTGCAGAATCCTGGAGAAAACCAGAGGAGTTCCAAAATCTGACGAAAACTCAAAAACGTGATGAGCGAGCCACCTTAACACTGTCACAGAGAGGCACTAATTTAAGAATTTGTATATGCATGAATATTTGCGAATTAATCATTTAGTTTTTAGTATTCTGTTAGTTATTAGATATGGACTTTTTTTTGAAATTCATCCGTGTAAAATTAATGGGGACGGACAAATAATATTTTATGAAGAATCTTTGATGAATTTTTTAGAATAGAGAAAAGAAGGGAAACGGGGAATGTGTAAAAGAGACAACTACCCAAAGGGGAGTAATAACAACTCATGGCCACCATAAGATCTTCAATGAACGATGAGGAAACCCCACAGCCAATGTCATGTGATTTATCATTTCATGAGCATATTTACTTTAGATTGATCAATAGTCTCTGGTTTGTTCTCCTTTTCACATAACAATGAATTGAAAGGGCAAAAATCAAGATCGAAGCTCTGACCGCTCTAAGTCATTGTCCACGTTGATTTTGGATTGAACGGGGCATCGAAATGAGACATTGTTTTCCACTCTTTAAGATGGCAAATTGTTATTTTGATGAAGTGTCCTAATTATTGACATCAAACAATCAGTTAACGGAAAACTCGATTATCGGGCGAAAAACTACCATTCCGGATTTTCATTGTATCCGTTCCGGAATTGATTTCAAAATGGAATAAACAAATGCGTTTTGGTGTTGAATATATTAGTACATTAAAACATTGTCGAATCCAAGGGGGGTTCCGGGGGTTGGAACCCCCTTTTTTGACAGTCATGTATTTTTTAATGAATATCCCGATGTTTTACTAAGAAATGCCCCAAAAATTTTCGCGCCTCGCTCCGCTCGGCCATATTTTCTTTAATTTTGTAATTGGAACCCCCCTTTTCAAATTGCCTCGATCCGCGCCTGCATTAAAATAAAAGCTTTAAATTGCGAAATACAAAAATAATTACAAAATTAACTGTGTATCGTTTCTTTTGTTGAGTAGTATAGATAATTTTTTTCCTCTTTCATTTAATAATATGAGTAATAAACAATGAAAGCCAACGGAGTAAATGAGCACTCTTTGACCCTTCTTTCAAAATTACGTTTGTCTTATGCTTTTTCTGTTCCAAGATAGTGGTCATTGAGTTAGTTGTCTACCTGTATTGGGTTTTATTCGCGTGTTTATGATACTATAGGGAAACGGGATAGAGAAAGGGGAGGTTTGGGTACCCATAAACCGGTTTAACCCTACCACTTGCTTTTGCTTTTGCCGGTACCAAGTCCGGCTATCCCGAGTTCCTATCGTTATTTATGTTTGTCTCTTGTTTTCATTATTGTTTTTCTGGTGCAGTTTGCTTGTAGATTGTGGCATGTGATTGTAGTTCCTGGCCATTGTAGGTGTTTGCTGTTTTCCTGTTTTTGTAATAAGACAAAGTATAAAGAAATACACGGCAAAACCAAACAATTGAACGTTATTCTTTATCTTGAAGTCACCATGTGTCTTTTAACAAGAGCTCTGCTCAAACGTTATACTACGTTTAACACGATACCAATACCGTTTTAAGATTCATTGCTAGATATCGAACACGTAAGATCAGTAAAAAGTTTAAAGTTATATTGACTGATGAACAAGATCTGCTGACACATCTTTAACACGATACTCTGGAAATTTTGCCATAATACCAATTGTGTTATAGTTTTTACTAGGCATGAATAGTACTACGACAAAGACAGTGGTAATTACACTGATAATGTCTATAAAATACAATTTACTAATTGAAATGGATTGAACATAAAACTCAACTACAAAATTTCTCAAATTTAAAAATATATTTTTTTATAAAATGTTAAATTCTGTTCAATCCATCAAAATAAATAAAAATAATGTAAATTTTTGAAAAACAAAAAATCATTTCGAAACCCAAGTTTTATTAAAAAAAACTTTCAATATCTAAATTTTAGAATTTTTGTATGAAATTAATAAATGCTCTGTCCCTTGTGACTTCTTTTTTTATTTTCTTTTATTTTTGTTTGTTTTTTTTTTTTGATCAATTAGTTTTGACATAAATTTCATCTACGGCTCAATGAATATTATATTTTTTTATCGGGTTTACAAATCATGATAGCGACTTATACAGAGTCATTGTAGACTGAACACTAATTTACGACCTGGCACTACAGTACGCTTCACTGAGCTGAGTCATTTCCCAAACTACTGGGTGAGTACATAATATGAACTGCATGAAATATAATTTGAATGATGTTACGGCAACGTTTGTTTAGTTCGGATTTTTCATGTTGACCCACTAAGTTATTTTTGTATTTCCCCATTCTAAGCATTTTGGTCATAGAAGTATAGAGATGTGAAATTATATGACTAATTTTATATGAAAATGCATTTATTAACATTATACACAAGAAATCATTTACATACTAGCACAGGAACCATTTTATTTTTGTATATAGATAATGATGTTATCATTCATTTTATTTTTGTACCTGTCAGAACTTAAAGTTTGGTCCAAAAACGCCAATTTCCACATGAGTGCAGAAGAAATGGTAACATGTAAAAAACCCTTGTAATAAAATTCAATTACCACGAGCACATATAAATTTGTAGAAGCGTATAGTGGACTCGCCTTGTCTTATAAGAACACCTTATAACACACTAATTTTCTTAAACAAAATCACCTTATCTCCTTATAAGATGATAAATCGTGTTAAATAAAACAGCGTTGCCTTCTTATAAGGCAACAAATCGTGTTATTTATGACAAGTTTTTGCTTTATTAAGACATTTCTCGTATTAATTCAAAACGTTTTATTTTTAATTAAAATAACATTGTATTAACTTACTGCATGAAAACAAATACAAGAGTTTAGGATGTATTAAGTTAAAACATGTTGTGATATACAAGGCAACAACATTTTTTATTTAATGTCTTGTCTTGCTTTCTAAAACGATAAGCGTTCTTAGTTAACTCGTTTTATTTAGGTGATAACACAAAAAATTACAAATATTTTGTCTAAGAAGACAATTAAATGTCTTATTTAAAACAAATTGTAGCCTTAACATCATCCATTTTGAATGTTACTCAATGGCTTCGTAGCCCTTTATTAGCGAATGATATATAGTGATCATGGGGTCCGTTCGTCTGTCCGTTCTTTTTTCCGTCCGCTCTAGTATTACACACTTTGAGGTGATAACTCCTCCTAGAGCACTTGGTGAAATTCAATGAAACTTTCACAGAATGTTCAGTGCATATTGCCATTGTGCACAAGTTACATGTATCTATTTTTTTACTTCAATTTTTTTTATTTTTTTTTATTTGATTCAAAAAGTAAAACAAAATCAACCAAAATAAAAAATCAAGTCAAATCAAATTTTTAAATAGCTGGTGACAATGGCAATGTAAACTGAACATTCTGTGAAAGTTACATAGAATTTCACTAGATGGTCTAGGAAGATAGTTATCGCCACAAAGTGTGTACCCTTATGGCGGCAGTAAAAAAATCAACGACAAAATATTAAAGTAAAAAATAGATACATGTAGCTTGTGGACAATGACGATATGCACTGAACATTCTGTGAAAGTTTCATTAAATTTCACCAAGTGCTCTAGGAGGAGTTATCACCTCAAAGTGTGTAAAACTAGAGCGGACGGAAAAAAAGAACAGACAGACGAACGGACCCCATGATCACTATATATCATTCGCTAATAAAGGGCTACGAAGCCATTTAGTAACATTCAAAATGTTAAGGCTACAATTTGTTTTAAATGAGACATTTAATTGTCTTCTTAGACAAAATATTTGTAATTTTTTGTGTTATCACCTAAATAAAACGAGTTAACTAAGAACGCTTATCGTTTTAGAAAGCAAGACAAGACATTAAATAAAAAATGTTGTTGCCTTGTATATCACAACATGTTTTAACTTAATACATCCTAAACTCTTTTATTTGTTTTCACGCAGTAAATTAATACAATGCTATTTTAATTAAAAATAAAACGTTTTGAATTAATACGAGAAATGTCTTAATAAAGCAAAAACTTGTCATAAATAACACGATTTGTTGCCTTATAAGAAGACAAGGTTGTTTTATTTAACACGATTTATCACCTTATAAGGAGATAGGGTGATTTTATTTAAGGAAATTAGTGCGTTATAAGGTGTTCTTATAAGACAAGGCGAGTCCACTATACGCTTCCGTAAAAAAGGGAGAGACTCGTGTGAAACTTACTTTAACTGATATAAGAAACATGCCGCGAATTTACAAAGTCATGTACGTAAAACATACCCAATACATTAGAACACTAAATTTAGGACTAGAATTTATACAGTGTGCCATATATTTATAAAACGTAAAGAACAAACCATGGAGTATACTTGAAATATTATACTTTAAAACAAAACAATTCAATTCGAATTACATTCACAGTAACTCCGGTATTTTAGTATTTAACATGAATATGTTGTTTCACACATTATTGCCGTTCTTTACATTTTTGGCTTTTTTTATTTAAATACCCAAATGTATATATTCAATTTGCTTTAAAACCCAAAAACCCACCAAAAAATTAAACCTGAGTTTTTGGAACATCCCTGTACATCAGTATGTAGGAATTAACTCCCGGGAATGAGCATACATAAGAAATACAAAAAATGCATGATAAACTTGGTTATGTTTCATATTGCATGTATATAATGCAAAATGTTTAATGGTATGGCCACTCTCCCGTGGATTCATTTCATTGAGAATACCGATTTTACGCTTTTGCATCAAATCTATTCCAAAAGGAAAAATAAAAGGATATGGAGTGAATGTACATGTGACAAAAAAAGTATATTAACATGTCATCTTTTATATATTGTATATAAACAAATAAAGGAATATGGAGTAAATGTACATTGGACAAAATGCCTATAAATACATAGTAAGATTAAGCAAATGAAACAACGCTTTTACTGTTGTCTTTCACCTTGAAGTATACATGAGGACTTCAAAAAAAGAGCAAACGCTCTTACCTCCCAAGACGGGCCCTAGCACCGTTGAACAACGCCATGCACATCCACCCCTTTTTACATAATTTTTGCATGGATGCGGAGTTGTCAACAGGCATTACATATGGCGCAAAGTACTCTTACAAACACTGTCATCCCTCGCCCGATAACAAAATAAATTCAAATACATTTTTATACTTATATATAGATAAAAGATTCGGTCACTAAAAATGCACTTCCAAACTATAATTACTGCCATTTGAAAGGGCAAATGTTTATACACTTGCAATAAAAAACTGGTGGTTCTCGGTGCCCTTCGAGTAGTTTCATTTTCCCAATCGGTGTAAAATGGCTTAAATTGACACGAAAGGCTGTTTGCAGCTTTAATCGACTGCTAATATGTCTTACATCCCAGCTTCTTTGTTCTAACTGGGTTGATCTGAGTGGGATCACCCCAGCAATCTCACCCCAGTTAGAATAATGGATATTTTTACTTTTTTTTGTCAAGGCCAGATTTTGAGAACTGTTCAGTTGTTTTGGACTTAGAAAAATTTTATGTTTTTCTATCCATAAAATGTTTAATGGTAAAGATTTTAAAATGTTGAAAAATGACATTGCCCATAGTGGGATTCGAACCAGGTTCGTTTCGTTTACTAGACTTCTACCTTACCTACTACACCACAAACTCGCTGGACTTTTGGTGTTAATAATAAATCGTTTTCGGTCGCAATAAGGATATATGATATTATTATAGTATAGAATATTTATTTCATGAAATTATAAGCATGGAAATATTTTTTTTTTGAAACGTATATCGGCTTTCCTTCGCTTAATAGATTAGCTGGGATGTAAATTAGTTAAATCACTCGAACTCGGTGTGTCTGTATAAGCTCACCCCTTCGGCCTCCGCGTCCTCGTGTGATAACTATTACAGAAAATATACAAGTGTTTTATTGATTAATTTTATGACTAAGAAGAACACTTATCCGAGATCACCTTACTAGATTTTTTACCACATTTGAGCATATTTTGAAAATGGCCTAATAAACAAAAAAACGCCTTAATGGCCATACTTCTTTTTTTTATCAAACGTGCCAAGATATTCTGAAAAAGCGTTTGTTGCATGATGGATTAATTGTACCATGCATTTGTAGAGAATTGGTCTCATGTGCATTTACTCCATATTCTTTTATTGTTTGTAGTATTTTATGTAGGTTTATTGTACATTTGTTATTATCGTTCCGAATAGAAATTAATATTGGACAGAAACTTGCGAGTGAAATATATATATTCTAATAGGGCTTAACTTCCAATATATTCATGCAATAACCCTTTGATGTATAGTGAAGCTGAAATTGCTGTTCAGTTCTCTTTTCTTTTCTTTTTTTTTTCTTTCTTGGAATTCATTGCATTCTTAAATTTGGCTGCTTTCTGAAGGAAATATTATATCACTAAACAATTTATAATATTGTTTATTATATATTAAATTATATTACTTTATATCTGAAAGTTCAATTGTTTATATTTGAATTATATTATAGATTTATAGAATATAGAATATATAGAATTATGGTAGAAACAGACCGTCTTTTCAAAATGCAAATGGACTTCACTTCCATCTGTCAAGACTTCCAATTGAAGACACGTCCAGTCATACTTGTATGACCTCTGTTTCAAATTCTCGATTGTAAATGCGTAGCGTCTCTCGTTTCTCAAACTACTTAGGGATCGATCATTTAACCTGAAAAGGGGAGGTTATGTTTTTCTCTGGACAGAAATTTTTTTCGCGATTGCACGAACAATCTTTTTTTTCACGTGTATCAACAAAATATTTTTTTCAAAATTAACATTATTTTTTTGGGTAGAAAGCCTCCTTCAGAAATTTTTTTCCATCATTTTTGCAGCCAAAATATTATTTTTCGCATAAAATCAGCTCCAAAATATTTTTTCAAGTTAAATGGTTGGTCCCTTACAGTATTCGATTTTTGTTGACAAGCTTCCCTTTAGATATTGCAGGTATCAACCATTATGTTCAATAAATCTGTGCTATTGTTTCAGTAGGGATAGTTTACAATGATTTACCTTCGGGCTAGATATTCTGAATAACCAATCAAATATAGTTTAGATAATAAAACTCCTACAGTAGACTTATTTCATTTCAAAGGAGCCTTACCATTTGTTAAATTAAATGTATAGATTATAAGAGTGCTGACGACTAGAATTATAGATAGAGGAACAAACTTTTATTGATTAAAAATCTGGTATGTTATAAATTATAGCAAAAAATTAGTTTAATCCAAAATACATTTGTGCATCTTAATGCAAAACACGTACTTTTATTGATCTTTTTAATGTATATGATTCAGAATTTCATAATTTCGGAAATTTTCAACAGAAAAATGCTTTGATCAGGTAAGCATCATTACTAAGATTTGTTTCTTTATTAAGTCCCAAACGACGTTTGTGAAGACTTATTGTTTTTTTTTAAATTTCAATGTTAATTAACAATCATGTAAACTTAGCTGGTATTTTTGGTGGAACAAAATGGTTAAAACTTGGGTTGCAAAGTCAAATTATTTTGGGTATGAAAGTGAGTTGCATTTCATGTTTCAAGAATAATGTAGCAATCTCTCATGTTTTTATCTATTGTTTATTGTAATGTAAGTGAGAACCAAACCGCAATAATTATTCGATTGTTTAGAAGACGTGAGTGAAGAACCCGATGCCAAAGAATTATGGCCTCACAAGACTAAATATAATAACGGAATATACTATTATAGTAAACAAAACCAGTCTCTTTGGGTGCTTTATTGTTGATTTACTTTAATTTATTTGATATACACTGAAGATACAGAAGTCGTCGAAATGACCAAATGCAAAAACTAATTTCAGTTAGCAAATGACATTAACCAATCAGCTACCTAACCGGTCTTTCAAAAACATATATGCCTCACTTATCGTGTGACGGGTGCTGTTAACAGAGCAGGAAATGCTTACCCGTCCGGAGCACCTGATGTCACTCTCAGTTTCACTGGAGTTCACACTGTGAGTGCCTTTGTTTTGAATGTTGTGATTTCTATTTCTGTGCTATGTGTCTGTCTAACGTCATTGTTTTGTGTCTGGTGCCATTGTTTTCTGTGTTCTCTCTTTGGCCATGTCATTGGACTTCGATTTTTGTGGATTCCCCTCCTTTGTTCCTTCGGTATTCTACTGCCGTTGTTTCACGGTAACTTCGGTATTTTCTTATTTATTAAACCTCGACAAAATGCATATGCAGACACTACATTTACAGTAACTTCGGCACTTTGTTATTCATTTGATTATGTCCCTAAATAAAGGAGAATTTGATTGTCCGGATACTTTGAACATCCGGATTTTCTTTTTAAAGCAAAATTTAAAAACAAAATGCTTTGAAAAACAAATCTTGACTAACGTATCATTAACGATATGATACATAAACTAAATGGTTACATGGACATTGAACTATCATATTTGACATGTTTTCTTTTTATTTTCCATTACTTAATATGCAGTAACTGAATTAACAGTAATTTCGGCAATTTGTTATTTAAAAACTGTTGGTTCGATAGAAAGGCAAATGTGTTTAAAAAAAAGTATTTCATGTCATGTGAACATTGAAACAGAATATCTTCCAGAATATTCCAAGGCATAAAAGTCTTTATTTATTTTTTATTTTTATTTTTTTATTTTTTTTTATTATTATTATTATTATTTTTTTTTTGGTGTGGGGGTGAGGTCTGAGCTCATATTCTTTTGGAATTTGTCCCCAAATAAAGGGATATTTTGGATTTTCGGTATACTTGTGTAGCTCTGTCTTTAGCTGATTTTCGCTTTCCGTTTTAGGTTTTATAAGAAATTTGTTCTCTATCAGCTTTTACACATATTTTGGTTTATGGATTTCCAAATGATTGTTTCTATCTGCACTGAAGAGACAGAACATCACCAATAAAAACAGAAATTAAAAGGAGTTAAAAACAGAACATCTCTTACAATATAATACATCTGTGGTATTCATACAAATTGATGAGGAGAGTTAAATGTCATGGCCAAACTGATATCAAAAACAAGATTACTGTAGAGAAGAGTACCTTTTGCACTGTTAAAATTAAAATAAATTGTTCAGGAAGCATTCAATAAATGAGATTTAATTCAATATTATATCTATCTTAGTCTCATATCTCGTTTATATAATACATGCAATCATTATGCAAATAAAATAATCATATGACAATAAAATTGAGAGCCATCCTGTACAGAATTATAAGGAACTATCTCGAAACTATTAAACACATACATTAAAACAATCTAATCAAATATATAGACGTACAAAGCAAAGTTAATCACAATATTAAATATTTTTCTGTCATTTAAATTAAAAAAAAATCAAATTAGGGTACTTGGTAATCAGATATTCATTAATTTCCGTATCCGTTATCATATTTTCCCCTTCAATTGGTAATGATCAAAGATTGGCAATTCTGTCAAATTCTGTTAAATCTCGCGGGTACTATGATTTAATTGTCTAACTTAATTGCAAATTAAAAAAAAACACGATTCCAATTATCAAAATAAAATTTTCAATACCCATACTTTACACCCTTAAGATAATGCAAGCATACAATAATACAAAATACATAAACATACATACATCTCGAGGTAAAATTTCATATACATTTTTTTTTTAATTTTAGTTGTTTGCATATCTAGATTTTGAAAAGCCATATAGTACCTTACAATTAGCGTAGTTGAAAGTTTTCGATTAATTTTGTGTCTTGTCCCATGGAGGTATTATAATGACAGGAGCTCCAACGACCCGACTTCAAACGTCGCCAGATACACTTCACACTGTTGCGGGAATCGTCAGTTTCCGTGATTACGGAACTAACCGGAGTGACCGTAAATCCTAACATCTGCGCTTTGCTCTCTACATTTTATTTCACAGTCGGGAACGAAATCAATGACATTAATGTTTATTTTAGCTGACGCTTTTTCTCCATCTTATAAGCTTCAATTTGCAACATTCACAAATAATCTTTTGGAAATGAGGCAAGTAATTATGGACATCAATGTTTAAAGACAGATTTATGTCTCTTGCAAATTTACTTTTTCACACGGCAAAAGATGCGAAGTTGTTCTTATTTCTGAACTACACAAACGACAACTCAAAATATCCATTTCAAATATCTACAAAAGAAGGAAAATCATATGTATACATTACAAAAACAGGAAAACAGCAAACACCTACAATGGCCAGGAACTACAATCACATGCCACAATCTGCAAGCAAACTGCACCAGAAAAACAATAATGAAAACAAGAGACAAACATAAATAACGATAGGAACTCGGGATAGCCGGACTTGGTACCGGCACCAGCAAAAGCCAGCGGTAGGGTTAAACCGGTTTATGGGTACATATGTATACATGTACATATTGCTTCTTCGTAGCTACACTGGTCAACACAAATAAATGCATTTACTTTGTTTGTGTTATGATATGGAATCATGTGTGTTTCTACCGGTGCATTTATATGAATCGCAATAAAAAAGTTTTTGTATGAAAAGACAAGCAAATGCAAAATTCACTTTTGCAAACATAAAATTGAAAAGGCCTTTTTTAACTGACGTTCTAGTCGCAAAAGTTTGCATATGATTTCAATATTCTTTATTGTTGCATAATACACCCTTCAGAACTATAATACTCGGGGAAAAACATTCTTCATTTGGTACTTGTCTAAACTTCCGAATGATGTAGAGCACTCTTCATGGGTTTTAAATTTTACAATTAACTAAAAAATGTTGCTCATCGTCACTAGGTTAATATATTTTGTATATGTTTATATACCGCCCACTCTGTAAAGTCAATGGCAATTCTGTGAAATTTTGTCAAATTCATGTTTAAAATATAGTTTTCAAAACGGTTAAAATGAGATAAAATATTTTTGGGGGCCTGAATATGATGACAGCACGTTGGAAGCAACTTGTTTTTTTTCTATCTAATATCATGTTAAATTGTGTTTTTAATGAATATTTAACATCAAATTCTTATAACATATAATATGAATAAAACTCCCGTTCTCGATTAAATATTGCCATCTTCATCTTGATTTTTTGTACATCCTACACCATCCTACACGGTACAACAATATGTCGTAAAAAATACTGTCATTCCGCTTTAAGAGGATGTAATTTTTGTCGTCCGGAACGAACCGACTTAAAAGTATTAAAGAACAAAATACCGAAGTTACTGTAAATTCATTTTCTGCATATG
>MJUU01018179.1:24303-38836 GCA_002080025.1 Modiolus philippinarum | reverse complement strand
CATTTATTTAACTGAGAAAACTCGATAAATCACAGCTATCTATATAATAAATCATCTTATAAATTATAAAATTTCAATTATAAAATTTCAATCATCTTATCTTACTACAGATGTTATAATCCAATGAAAAGTGACTATCATTAGTCATGTAAGTGCAGATGTTTTTAATTTTATTCTGACATAACTTGTGTTAAATGTCAAGTAGTACAATATTCAATAGCATAGTACTTAAAATAAGCATATGGGTTCTGGAAAGTGTGATGAAAAAGATGCAAAATAACAAAATTTTCAACTTTGTCAGTAAAGGTTTAAGAGGAAAATAAAATTTATGAGTATTTTTTGTTCTACAAACACATAAACATAGAAAACAGCCACAGCCTGCTAAGCTCACCTCATTGCACTGCATTGTCATATATTAAACATGTCAGTCATGTCAGTTAACAGGAACAGACTATAATTATGCTCATGCATAAAATGTAGGTCAGACAGAATCCGAAGCATTCATTGCAGTTGTCATCCAATAGTGCGCCCAAAATGCATGATACATACCAATATGGTTGATGTGGGGCATGTCAGTAAGCCGGAATGGACTTTAACCATTCTACCTAACCAATTCGTTCATGCATAAAATGTAGGTCACAGACATCATCCAAAGCATGCCTTGTAGGTGTCGTTCTTATAGGCATCATACATACCAATATGGTTGATGTGGGGCATGTCAGTAAGTGGGAATGGACTTTAACCATTTTCCCTAAACGGACACGGACAACAGACACAGATGCAGACACTGAAGCTGGGGGGTATCACATAAGTTCCCCTCACTTTGTGAGGTGAGCTAAAAAAGTGTAGGAGTAAAACAAAATCAAACTGATAGTTCTAATAAATTTCATTAATAATTATGATTTTCTTGGAAAGACATAAACTTTTCTCTTATCAAAAATAAACAGTTTCAAAATTTCAGAAAATACTTCCTTGAAGAACGGAAATGGAGATAATGGATAACTATATACAAAAATATACCTGTGTGCCTGCTCCACTACCATTTCGTACCAGCTAAAATATAAAAAAAAAGGTATCATTGTTACATTTTTATAAATACTAAGAAATTGTTATAATATTGCTGCAATGAAATACTACTATATACATACATTTGAAAACATGTTATATAAGAATCCACTATAAAATATGTAATTAATATCAACGCGTACAACACAACATACGGGGATGAAGATTAGTTGACACAGGGGCGAACGGGTAGGTCGGTCGTTTTTGTCTTGTAATTAAAAATCAAGGATACAGTGGTAAATATAAGATGCATTGCAGACACTATCAAAATAACCGACACAAAGTTGCAACATCCTTGACTGTTACCTTTACGGCATGTATTTGAGTATGATAATCGCTGTCATCTGTTTCCCTACAAAATGACTAACAGAAGACAATCACAATGCTTAAAAAACAACTACAGGCCAATCACTGAGTAAATATGTAAGAATTATTTATGACACATTTGGAAACAGACAAACCCTTCAGCAGAGACCATAAATTCAGATAAGAAAGGTTTGATGTTTAAAAAAGAATTTGGCACAGGAAAGACAGTGCAAAATATATAACAGGGAATTTCACTTAAAAAGAGTTTGTTGCATTCATTTTGAAAAATTTGTTGCACTGCACAAATTTTTGTTTGTTTGCTGTAAATTAAAAATTTTCTGACAAAGAAAATTAAATAAATGCATGAAACAATCAACAATAAACAGAATAAAAGCATTATTACATTGTATTGTTTACATATGTACTATGTATTTGTAGATGTTTTATCTCATGTGCATTTACTCCATATCCTTACATTATTCATGTTCATTTATCTTGCATCTAAGTCAATTTAATACAAGTTCTTATGCAAATAATGTCCTGTTTATTTATTTGAAATCTCTTGTAAAATTTTATTTAAAAAATTCTCCACAATGTTAATTACAAGTTATAGAACTAATATCTATTTTTTAGAATCACAATCATATTTCTACTGTCTGCAGGGTTAAACATAAGAGTTCTCATTGAAGCTCATACTTGTTATGTTGAGCACTCTTGACTGTAGAAATATGATCATTTCGGATTGTCTAACATAGATTCTATATATCTAACAAACTGATTTTACATATATAAGATCCCTGACAACAACAAAATTACCCTTCCAGATTTATTCTTCTTCTTTTCTATCAAATGTCTTTTCCATGATGGAACTCTTTTTGGTTTCTCGTTGAGTTTAGAATCTTCATTGTGAATTTTTCTACTATCTTTGATAGCTCTGAAAAATAACAATAAATAAACTAAACAAAGTTAATTTATCAACAATAAAATAAATAAACAAACACTGTTTAAAGTTAAATATGAAAATGAATGGTGAATTTTACATTGAAAATCATGCAATAAGGCCTAATGTATATAATAAAGCAAATGTGCAAAAATCATGGAAAGAAAAACTTATGCTGATATAAAATAATATATGTTGTATGTTACAAATGAACTATTAATACATCAAAATATGAATATTACTTTAAAATATCAGAAAAAGGTTGTTAAAAGCAACAAACAATATGCCTATATTATTACAGTGACAAGATTCAGCAACTATAAGAATTAGTATAAAGCAAATATGGCCGAGTTCTATCACAAAAAAGAGAGTAGTAACCAAAAGGCTAAAAGTTAACAAAAGACAGACATAAAACAGACACAAAGTGAAGACAACCCTGGCTGTAGTAAAGTGATCTAAAAGGCCTAATCTTATTTGTGTTAAGATTTACTCTAATTATATTAGCATTTTTTTTGTTGTTTTTTTCACATATACCTGGTATTAAACAAAAAAATAAAAACAAAATGTTAACAAGGTGGTGATCCTGTTATCGGACATCACAGAATTTGGTGGAAATACATTCAGAAGTGGTTTAAATATATTTCACCCAAGATAATGAAATTTTTATTTTTACATGCAAGGTCTAGCGAGCATATTGTTACAAGCAATATTTTTATTTCAAGTGTGAAGTAATATCTAATAGACTGTGGACACAGGATATGTCTCAACCACCCCTTGCATCGCCTTAATTTGAACATTGATCTACTGCAGCTGCAATAAAAATAAAATATAATTCTTTAACTGTGTGAACAATTTCCTTGGAAAACATAGGTAATCAACGATTACAAAGTTCGCCTCATTTTGGCACATGGACACAGAAACCCTATTTGGCCAGGGTGCATGTATACAAAGGCTAGATGATCTTACCATGTACAGTAACCAAGACCTGAATTTGGACATAAACGGAAAAAGAACCTAGTTTTGCCTGGATGTTGACCTACCCCCAAAGGTGCATCCACATGCAAGGTTAGATGATCCTACCATGTACAGTTACTTAGATCTGAATTCGAACATAAACTTGAATGTAAGTCAATCATGTGGAATATATAGGTCGAAGTGACCTAATTTTGCCTTGATGCTGACTTACCCCCAAAGATGAATGCACATGCAAGGTTAGATGATTGCATCATGCACAGTTACTTAGATCTGAACTCGGACATAAACTTGAATGTAAGTCGATCATGTGGAAAATATAGGTCAAAGTGACCTAATTTTGCTTGGATGCTGACCTACCCCCAAAGATGCATGCACATGCAAGGTTAGATGATCCTACCATGTACAGTTACTGAGATATCAACTCGGACCTAAAATTGAATGAAAGCCAGTCAAGCGGAAAATATAGGTCAAAGAGACCTAATTTTCCTGGAGGCTGTGAGATAGCCCAAGATGCATCTGTACACAAAGTTTGATGACCCTTCCCTTCATAGTTACCAAGATATATACCTAAATGCGGACACGGACGAAGACGTGGATGCGGACACAGACGCGGACGCCGGGGGTACTCCAATAGTCCCCCTCAACTTCGTTGAGGCGAACTAAAAATGATGTGATCACTCATGCATGACTAAGGGGCCAGGCCAACCATCTAGGCAAGGAATCGGTATGTACTTCTTTAAAGATGCAATTGCATGTCAAATATCAAGCGGATAGGACTACTGGTAAAGGCTGTACAAACTGCTTGCTAAAACCTTAAAGTGATCGTTCATGCGTGACTAAGGGGCCAGGGGCACCATCTGGGCGTGGAATCAGTATGTACTCCCCAAGACGCAACTGCATGTCAAATATCAAGTGCCTAGGATAACTGGTATAGGCTGTACAAACTTCTTGCTAAAAACTTGAAGTGATCGCTCATGCGTGACTAAGGGGCCAGGGCCACCATCTGTGCATGATATTGGTATTTACTCCCCAAGACGCAACTGCATATTAAATATCAAATGCCTAGGACTACTGGTATAAGCTGTACAAACTGATTGCTAAAAACCCAAGTGATCGTTCATGCGTGACTAAGGGGCCAGGGCCATAATCTTAGTAGGGTTTTGAGTTGTACCCATAATAATGCGACTGCACATCAAATATTATGGACCTACAACTAACATAAGCTTGTGAATTCACAATTGTTTGCAATTGTTGATGCCGTCGCCATGGAAACGCTATCCCTAAGTCTCGCTTCTGGGACTTTTTCGGTGTGGGCAAGACAAAAATCATGAAATGGCTGAACTACAATCCTCTTCTCCCATGAAATTTGTGGAATTCTTTGAAAATATAAAATGATGGGAAATCATTCATGGAAATTTAATTAACGTACATTGGTTTAAAGGTTCACTTTCCATCTAACATGTCTAATTTATTGGTGAAAATAGGAGAAATTATTGATTCATTCCTACCTAAAATTTTCAAGGATTTAACAAAGAAAATATAAATGTCATGATATTATAGAGGAAGATATCAATTCTACCAAAAAATATGAAGGTCACTGTTTGTTAGGGGAGATATGTTACCATTTTTTAATTTTTTGGATAAAAGTAATCTTCAGGCAAAGGGAACTCTGACTCAAAATTTAAGCCTTCTTAACTCAATATTTGTGTCCTGAAATATGGTCCCTAATAGAGCATTAATCTGCTGTTTAATATTTCATTCATAAGCTATATACATATTGGATTTACAGACTTTCTATCAAGTACAAATTATCACTTGATACTTAACGCATTACAAGATAATAAGAAAATTTTATCACATTGATATATAAGCAATATTTTTGATTTTGCCACATTATACCAGCAGTTTACTGTTTTGTCTTGTTTTATACAATTTATACATAATGCATTGTTAATTACTTTACAGATGTTGATCTAAGTAGCAACTTCACCATGGCAATAGAAATCACCATCCTGCTTTTCCTGATTAGTGTCACTGCTGCACTATCAGGTAGTGCTGGAAAGCTGGAATTTTATGCATGTTCAAATGTTGATCCTTGTGCGTGAATTTTCCCGGTATCCGGATGTCACAACAAAACCTGATAGTGCAGTGGTGACACCAGACGGGACAAAATATTGAAGGTGTATTCCATTGCCATGGCTGTTAATGTTCTTGTTTCTAATCAAGCCATATAGTACCATTGTCTTGTTCAATGTAGGACTCATAAAACACATACCATACAAGTGATGTTCCGATTATCTATTTTAATATGAAATTGGTGGTGCGACGTAAACCAACGCCTTTAAACACAACTGCTGGCATAGTAGCTTGGATGGATACTTTGGTATCCAGCGGTTGTCTTAAAACAACAAAATAATACCATCCAAGTTACTGCACATTGACTATTTTATTAAGCAGACATGTTCTGCAGGTTAGTGCTGCATCATCAGGACAGTTACAATGAGGACATTTTCACCTGAAGTACATAAACTGCTAAAGCATGTATAAGCAAAACATATAAATACTGGCGTAAAATTTGAAGTAAACCTATTTTATTGCTCAAATAAATAAGTATAGGTATGTACAGTAGCTGTTTTTTCTAAGCGAAAAGGAAACTGGGAATATATAAAAAATAGAATACAGAATTCATATCTAAGCCAAAGCAGAAAGATAATTATATACTAATCCTTTGTTTACAGTTTCCTTTTTTCCATTGAAACGTTTTTATTTTTTTCAATGGTCACTTGACCTTGGCATGAAAATACTATCACCACATGCATTTCCTATAATCCCCCCCCCTTCTCGCCAAAAAAAAAAAAAAAATCAAAGTACATTTCAGTCGACTATTAGACAAATGAACAATACATAAAAATATGAGTGTGCACATTGCAAAATGATTTCTAGCAACCATAAAGCTATGATTTGAATGATATTATGCATAAGATGAAACATTTCAAGTAGAATCAAAGTGCACATTCATAAGAATGGTGTGTTCTAATCAAATGCATAGAGACAATATTGTACACTTATAAAGAATGATCAAGTGCATAAAGACAAGTGTACACTCAAGGACCAAGGTGTTCTAATCAAATGCATGAGGATACAGTGTAAGTGTACACTCATAAAGAATGGTGTGTTCTTAATCAAAGACAAACTGTAAACTGGGATCTACCAAACTACAATGTTATAGAAGTGTAGTGTTAAAGGAGTGTATTGGAGTGGTACAACATAAAAGGGCTGTATACTTGTCATCTGAATCTGTTACACTTAAGTTTGTAGCTAGTCTTTCATCCTCGTTGGTATCAGACCTAAATATATATCAAATGCAATGTAATCAGTATCCTGTGAAACAAGACATTAAAAATTTAAATATGTAATTCATAAAACGTTTACTGGTAATACTAAATTTATAAGACAGTAGCAACATCCCTTCTATCACTATGTTTTGTAAACAGAGAACATAAAATACCTGTTTCAACAATAACAAAAAAACACATAAAGACATGTTCACAGTCTGAAATTTTGCTTTTCTCACAGTCTGTAGTGTTGTTGTTCTCACAGTCGGAAGTTTTGCAAATATTACAGTGTTTCAAGGTTTCAAGGGAGACCTTATACCAAAATTCTTCCTAGCAGCTAAACCTTTTTTACAAATTGACAGAAAAATAGGTCCATTGAAATTGATCAATAACCAATGTATCCTGATGATTAAAGACCGGACAATGACCATGATGACCAGTCATACTTCAATGAGTCCTACTTTTCACACCTTCCCACTCATCATTCATCAATTTACAATAGCTATTGATCAATTTCAATGGACCCATTTTTCTGTCAATTTGAAACAATGTATTTACCTTAAGTCCCTAACGCTTTACACAATTCTTGTGTTTTGCTCTGGACGAAAGTATAGAACAAGTCCAACATTTCAAACAGATTTGAAAATATTAGAACCCAAATATGACAAAGATATTGTATATTGTCTACAAAACACAGAAATGCAACAAATGGATAGCAGTCCATCATCATGTCACATTTTAAAGTTAAAAAAAATAAATTGAAATTTGGTTAGTTTCTCAAGGAATTCCCACAACTACTAGTATATATTTAAGCTGGTACTTAAGGTTTTTGTCTAGGGTTACTAGGGTACTAGTAAATGTTAATCTGATGGTGAAAGTTGATAGTTGAGGGATTGGGCAAGCCTATTGAAATCGTAAACCTCTGGATCTGAAACTTAAATTTTCCAAAAAAGATGTCCAATTCACTAAATATAAGCAAGGACATCATGTACATACATCCTTGATATAAGCTACCCAAATAAGAATTTGTGTATATACAGGGCCACCAATCGATTTAAATCACAGCCAATGCTATGACCAGAAAAAGTTTAGAGGAATGTCTGGATATGATTTAGACGAACCTTACAAAATGGTAAACAAAGCTCTTTTTTGGCATGTTTGGTGTTGTGCAATGTTATGAAGCATAGATTGTATTAAATTTAGAATGTCATAATACCCTTCTAAGAAAAACATGTTATGAAGCAAAATAATTTTCAATCTGTCATTAATTCGCAACTCTATAGCATTTGGCAGTAAGAGGGGGTCAGATACTAATATTCCGACTCTGATTGCCAAACGTTCTACATCGATTATTAGACAATAAATTGAGAAGGTATTTTTAAACATTACAAGGGAATCATCGGAGGGTATGATGACATTCTTAGATTTTTAAATTTGTGCCTTAAAAAATAGCAAGGCACCAAAAAAAGCTTTGTTTATCATTTTTCAAGGTTCCTCCAAATCATATCCAGACGTTCCTCTAAACTTTTTCTCGTTATAGCATTGGCTGTGATTTAGATTGATTGGTGGCCTTGATATAGGATAACCCGATCCTACCTAAAATCTTATGACTACCGTAATTTTTTTGCTTATTTTACAATATGCACTGTTAAAGTCAGAATTACTCCCCCATTACTACAATGTAAATAAATTTTTTTTTTTAAATATCCTACCCACCCTATACTACCTGACTTTACAAACTATTTTACCCTAAATTTTTAGGCCCTGTATATATGGAGATGACAACCCTATGAAATGTTTATGACATATCTGATGATCAACTTAAGGTAGATCGACACTAATACACGGTGTATTTGATTGGCATATATTCGAAACACAAGTCGGGTGCAGAATTGACTTGACTTTCAAGCCGGAACATTCCTTTATTGGCCTTTTCTATGTGACGTCATTATAGATTGACATACACTTTCCCGTGAATTAGCTCCCTTTTCATGTAAACATTGCCCATTTCATAAATATATAAAATATAGCTCTTAATCAAACAGTGACATATAGATTTTTTCAGCTCAACAAATAGCTGAGGTATATATCCATGAAATATCAAAATAATTTAAAAAAAATAAACCAGGAATTAAATTAAAGACCAATATATACAGTTATAAAACTATTCAGATGATTTTAAGTTGCCTGTTATGCATTTAAATTATACAAACATAGAAAGCAGCCACAGCCTGCTAAGCTCACCTTGTTGCGCAGCATTGTCACATGTTGCACATGTCAGTAAACAGGCATTCTGTTTAACAGATTCAGTCATGCATAAAATGTAGTTAACAGACTGCATCTGAAGCATGCATTGTTGTTGTCATCCAAAAATGCATCATACATACCAATATGATTGATGTGGGAAATGTCAGTAAGTTAAGCGAGAATGGACTAAAACCATTCTACCTAACCAAGTCGCTCATGCATAAAATGTAGGGCAGAGACAGCATCCGAAGCATGCATTGTTGTTGTCATCCCAAAATGCATCATACATACCAGTATGCTTAATGTGGGCCATGTCAGTAAGAGGGAATGGACTTTAACCATTCTACCTAACGAAGTCGCTCATGCATAAAATGTAGGTCAGAGACAGCATCCGAAGCATGCATTGTTGTTGTCATCCCAAGATGCATCATACATACCAACATGGTTGATGTGGGCCATGTCAGGAAGCGGGAATGGACTTTAACCATTCTATCTAACGAAGTCGCTCATGCGTAAAATGTAGGTCAGAGACAGCATCTGGAGCATGCATTGTTGTTGTCATCCCAAAATGCATCATACATACCAATATGGTTGATGTGGGACATGTCAGTAAGCAGGTATGGACTATAACCATTCTTCCTAACCGGACGCTGACGCGGACGCCGACGCAGACGCTAGGGGTATCACATAAAGCCCCCTCACTTCATGAGGTGAGCTAAAAATGTATTTGAATTGCAACCATAAACCAATTTGCTAAATAGTTGACATGCAATTTATGCAGCTTGTAAACCTAACCACCTACCAAATTAATATATTTATACATGAATGTTTTATTTTGTTATGTATCATACATATACTGCACATGCATTATTTGAAATCATAGTACCAGAATGAATCTTAACTATCGGCAGACTGTCTGCAAAATAATACAGACATTCAAATAAAAAATATTCTACATGTAGATTCATGACCCACCTCACAGTATACCTCACACCCTCACTCTAGAATTTACAGCATTTAAACTTTCGAAATTTGTTGCAGAACACTTACAAAAATAAAATTGAAATCACTAAGATTTTTACTTATTTTTACTTTAATATGACTATTTTTTTAATTCCTCCATAATAAATTTTTTAATTAAATTTCTTATATAATTACTTGAAATAATTCACTTTTATAAATAATGATAGCCTGAATCACCTGACTACTATACATGTTAACATGCATTAAGAGAGCACTACAGGGTTCTTTTCCTGCAACATGTTATTTGCTGTTTCTTGTGATACTGGTAACAATGCAACCTGCTTAATCACATTTCATTTCTCATACACACCAGGGTTGGGGTTGATTACTTTAAAATGTAATTGATTATATCATGATTACTCAAAATTTCAAAAGTAATCGATTATATACAATTATTTTTTTCCCAGTAATCATGATTTCACATGATTACCTCAACTATGTTTTTCCATACACGAATTAAAGAAAATGAATTATTAAGTTGGCAGAAGTAATGAATGACATATTTTAGCAAATTAATTTATAGAAATACCTAGCAGAAACATTTTAAGTACATGTATTATACAGTTTTTTAGGATTGTGATAAAAATCACTAAACATGACTTCAACATCCCACAGTTCATATTTTGTTTTTGTTGCTCTTAATGACAACAATCAATAACCATACTTACCAATAATGACATTTTTATGTAACTCTAATTAGTATTAATGATACCCTTAAAATAATTGAGGTGTCACTAATAATTTGAATGAATGAAGGAATAATTTCGTCGATGGATATTTTAGCGAAATGGGTGGACATTTTAGAGAAAAAACATGGATGTTTTAGCGACAAAAATGTGTACACTTTAGCGAAAACTTTGAAAGGACATTTTAGCGAAATCGGAAAAAATTGATGTACATTTTAGTGAAAGATATATTGTCAATGCCTCCTCTGTTCTCCGTTCTCCTTGCTTTGCATGTTGCTCCCTGCTGGGGAGGTGTAAGAAAGATTTTGATCCGGATTATTTTTAATACTAGTATGTTATTAAATAGTGACCATTTTAAAACGAATCACTAGTTCAACAGATTAATAAAATTTTTAAAACAGAAAGCAGCCACAGCCTGCTAAGCTCACCTAGTTGCACAGCATTGTCACATGTTGCACATGTCAGTAAACAGGAATGGACTATAATCATTCTTTTTAACAGATTAAGTCATGCATAAATTGTAGTTTACCAACTGCATCCAAAGCATGCATTGTTGTTGTCATCCCAAACTGCATCATACATACCAATATGGTTGCTACAGGACATGTCAGTAAGCGGGAATGAACTTTAACCATTCTACCTAACTAAGTCGCTCATGCGTAAAATGTAGGTCAGAGACAGCATCCGAAGCATGCATTGTTGTTGTCATCCCAAGATGCATCATACATACCAATATGGTTGATGTGGGACATGTCAGTAAGGTAGAATGGACATTAACCGTTCTACCTAACCAGCTCGCTCATGAGTAAAATGTAGGTCAGAGACAGCATCTGAAGCATGTATTGTTGTTGTTATCCCAAAATGCATCATACATGTCAATAAGCGAGAATGGACTTTTAACCATTCTAACAAACCAAGTCGCTCATGCATAAAATATAGGTCAGATACAGCATCCGAAGCATGCATTGTTATTGTCATCCCAAAATGCATCAGACACACCAATATGGTTGATGTGGGGCATGTCAGTAAGGCTACTAAGCAGGAATGGACCTTAACCATTCTTTCCTAACCGGACACAGACGCCGACGTGGACGCTAGGGGTATCAAATAAGCCCCCCTCACTTTGTGAGGTGAGCTAAAAATGCAATGAATCAAAAGCACAATATCACCACAACAAATGTTAGACAGTAAGGCATTATATCTCTGTTTTCGTCTGGTACTTGAATAGATATGTGATCTTAATGATATTAATTTATTATATTGAATTATGATTCGCTAAATTGTCCATCGATATTTTACAGATAACTTAATTTTAATTCGCTAAAATGTCCCTCACGATCAAAATAAATTTCACTAAAATGTCCTTCGCCCGAATAATTTATTTGCAGTTAAATAAAATTTTACAACAAATTTTAATTTGACAAATCAATTGTATAGCCTTTAGAAGCTAATTCCAAACAATAGCACCTAATTTTGTTTTTACAGCATTTTACTTTATTTGTGTAGTTATTACTGTTGCAATCTGTTAATATTAGGATATAATTTACAAATAAATAAAATGTAGTTTAGGTGTATGGGGAAAAGCTTGTTTCCCTGGCAAAAAATGTATGTATAATTTGATTTCTTAAAAAAAGAATGAATCAAACAAGAACAAATAACTTTGACTTGGATTAAATACTTTACATACAGGTATATTCAAAAACTGTTTCATCATTTAATATTTTGACATTATGCCCATTTGCAAAAAATATTACAACAGTTTTTATTAAAATTGCAAAATTAAATTATATGTATTTCTACATGACAGCAGCGAAAAATGAATTTACTCAATATGAGTAATACATGTCATGCATGATTAATTGTAATCATAAAATTCAATGATTACTGATTATGTGTTATTACTAAAGAAAAGGCAATTGATTACAATCAATTAAGATTACTGATTACCCCATCCCTGATACACACATGTACTAGTATGGTGTCCATGTGTCATCCTCTACTAGATTTTGACCCACAAAATTTTGTATTATAAAGAATTTCAATCAATATCAAGTCATCTATGTAATCGAGAGACAGATTTAGATGTATATCAATCACAAAAAACTATACATGGTTTTTCCATCTCTTCGTATGATAGTTCCCACAACTTACATGCAAGTTCTCTAGTGATTTGTTTTATATAGGGCCATTATTTCTTTATTTTTAGTTTTAAGGTGGATCGGTGGTATTCCGCCATTTTGTTTTCATATTTCATGCTTTGATAGGTAATTTTTATAAAACAAATATACAAACATTTTAAAATTTGGACAAATCTGTACAATATTTGGCTAAAAACACAAACAATGGGTCTATTTCTCTTAGTTAACTGTTCTTCTTTGAAGAAAAATTCAGAATAGTATTTGTACTGTAAAATTCTTTGAAATGAAAATTTAAACAAGGAGGTACATGTAATTTCAAAAAATATTTTACAAAGAAATCACTACGAAAATTTTGACTTTGTGAAATAATTTTGTAATAAGGTCTGTAACCCCCATTTTTCTTTTTGTTTTTAGAAAGATCAATACAAGGGCTAAGAATATATAAAATTAATCAAAATTCTCATTGATTTAACTTGAATAATTTAAAAAAAAAAAGGTAATTTTCCTTAACATTTCAACTAAAAAATCCGTATTTTCGGTGAAGATTGTGAGGTTATATGGTCCGTGACCCCCAATTTTTATTTTATTTTTTGGAAGTTCAATTTTTGAAGTTTAATTTTGCAAATTATTGAAAAATTCTGATGGATTTTGCTTAGTCCCCCGAACCACCTTAAGACTCCAACCGACCCTAAATTTTGTCAAATAGGAAAAAAATAAAATTGAAAATTGCTCAGTTTTTATTTTTTTATTCCCTCCCACCCTGTATTTTTTATGCAAAAAAAATGTATGCATTATTGATTAAGAATCCTTACTTTGTGCAGTTTTATTTGTACTTCAATTCTTTTTTATCTATTTCCAACATTATTATAACTGAAGAGACCATCTTTAAACACACCAGTGATCACAATCTTAAACTAGATGTTGTCGGAAACGACAGCTATCCCCGCACTCCCTGTTTGACACAGAAAACAGTTGTAATACACCCTTGGCATAATTTTTTTCATTATCTTTGAAATCTACCTATTGATAGTCATTATTGTTACTAAAAGAATTCTAGGATATATGGTTGCTAAGTAGAATTCCAAAAAATAAGTGGTCTTTGAGACTTTCAGGAAATTTACCAAAATTGGAATCAAATATTTTTGAAATCCAGTTGATGAAAATGTTCGTCCTAAACTACACAAACATTTTCAGTATGGTTGTTAAGTAGAATTCCAAAAAATAAGTGGTCTTTGAGACTTTCAGGAAATTTACGAAAATTGGAACCAAATATTTTTTAAATCCAATTCATGATAATGTTCATCCTAAACTGCAAAAACATTTTAAGTATGGTTGCTAGGTAGAATTCCAAAAAATAAGTGGTCTTTGAGACTTTCAGGAAATTTACCAAAATTGGAATCAAATATTTTTGAAATCCAATTGATGAAAATGTTCGTCCTAAACTACACAAACATTATAAGTATGGTTGCTAGGTAGAATTCCAAAAAATAGGTGGTCTTTGAGATTTTCAGGTGGTCTTTGAGACTTTCAGGAAATTTACCAAAATTGGAACCGCCTTTCAGAATCGTAAGTTATCAGAATTTTGCTTTTTACCAAACACTTGTCAGAATATAATATAATATGCCAAAATTAAAAAAAAATATGTGTCTTTGACATTTTCAGGAAATTTACCAAAGTTGGAACCGGAACCAAAATTCCAAAAGCTTATTGCAAATCTATAGACTATATGCAACAATTCTGCATAAAGATTTGATCCCTAAATCCAAAAATGTAGGAGGAGTTTGCGTCACATGCCACATGTGTCTAATCCACATCTTT
>MJUU01018179.1:3201-16761 GCA_002080025.1 Modiolus philippinarum | reverse complement strand
GAGCTACAAGGGGTCAAAGGGGCCAAAAATGCAATTTTTCTAAATATGTCAAATCTTTATTTTTCATCGGATTTCGATGGGATTTTTTTCTTTGGATTCCTCTTGATCTAAGCTTTCAGTGATATGCCAACGGATTTTTTGTAGGTCTTACTGTTTCTGAGCTACAAGGGGTCAAAGGGGCCAAAACTGCAATTTTTCTACTAAATATGTCAAATCTTATTTTTCATCAGATTTCGATGGGATTTTTTTCTTTGGATTCCTCTTGATCAAAGCTTTCAGAGGAATGTCAACAAATTTTTTTGTGGGTCTTGCCGTTTCCGAGCTATAAGGGGTCAAAGGGGCCAAAAATGCAATTTTTCTAAATATGTAGAATCTTTATTTTTCATCGGATTTCAATGGGATTTTTTTCTTTGGATTCCTCTTGAGCTAAGCTTTCAGGAATATGTCAACAGATTTTTGTAGGTCTTACCGTTTCTGAGCTACAAGGGGTCAAAGGGGCCAAAAATGCAATTTTTCTAAATATGTCAAATCTTTATTTTTCATTGGATTTCGATGGGATTTTTTTCTTTGGATTCCTCTTGATATAAGCTTTCAGTAGTATGTCAACGGATTTTTTGTAGCTCTTACTGTTGCAGAGCTACAAGGGGTCAAAGGGGCCAAAATTGCAATTTTTCTAAATGTGTCATATCTTTATTTTTCATCAGATTTCGATGGATTTTTTCTTTGAATTTCTATGGATGTAAAGTTTTAGTTGATAGTACATATTTTGCATAGCTCTTACGCTTTTTTATCAGTAAGTAATCAAAAGGGTTTTTCCCTATTTTGTTTCTAGCTAATAACTGTGTCTAGCTTCTTTTTGTGTCCATCTAATTATTGTGTCAAGCTCTTTACTGTGTCCACATTCACTTTAAACTACCTTTGCTGAAATTTCAGTGGTCGACATGCTGCGGTCGTATCATGCTGCGCTCGGCGTAGCCCTTTATTTAGATACTGACAGAGTTTTACAAGGCTTTTTCTTAGTTGTCAGACCCTCAAACAATATGGTCATAGTAACTTAAAATACTACATACATGTATGCTAGTAGTTAATGTTTCCATTTTTAGCTCACCTGGCCTAAAAGGCCATGTGAGCTATTGACATCTTGGTGTCCGCCATCATCCATCCGCCCATCCGTTGTAAACTTTTTCAAAAAGCTTCTCCTCTGAAACCGCTAGGCCCATTTTAACCAAACTTGGCCTGAATCATTACCAGCATATTTAGTTTCAAAATTGTGTTTGATTAGTCTGAGGACCAAACAACATGGCTGCCTTTACCAAAAATAGCACTAGGGGTAAATTGCTGTTTTTGGCAAGTAACTCAAAAACCATTACAGATATCAAAATTCTGACATTAGTAAAAGTGATCAGCATGACAAGATCTACCTGCCCTGCAATTATGAAGAAAATCCGATAACCTGTCTTAGAGTTATTGCCCTTTTTCCACGAAATTTTCAAAATTTTGATTTTTTTAATTTTTTATCAAAAAAACTATAACAGATAGAGGTCAAGTGATCAACTTTAAATCACAAAAATGCTCAGCATATCAAGATCTACCCACCTAGAAATTTGGAAGAAAATCTGAATACTTATAGAGGAGTTATTGCCCTTTATTCGCCATTTTTTTGTAACGTTATACATTTTGCCTTGTATAGCAATAAAGATTTGAGGTAGAGGTTAAGATTTAAAGCAAAAATGTAAAGTTTGTCAAGAACTACATTTTATCTTCATGATGGAAGTTGTGGACCTCATCCAAGATTGCCGCCAGCGGGGAACTTAGTTTAACATTGGACCCTATGGGAAAACACATTCAAAGATTTTCTCCTCTGAGACTACTTGGCCATTGGAACCATACTTGGTCACAACTGTCCTTAGTTGGTCCCTTTTGATAAATGTGTTTGGCAAGTTCCCATCAGATCCAAGATGGCTGCCAGCGGACAACATAGTTCAACATTGGACCCTATGGGAAAAAAACTTTCAAAGATCTTCTTGTCTGAGGCTACTTGGCCAATTGGAACCATACTTGGTCACAACTGTCCTTAGTTGGTCCCCTTTAAAATAATGTGTCCAGCAAGCCCCCATCAGATCCGAGATGGCTGCCAGAAGGGAACTTTGTTTAACATTGGACCCTATGGGAAAATGCATTCAAAGATTATCTCCTCTGACACAGTGGGCCATATTACATCTAGATTTATTACCACACTAGGAAATGAGAATCTTTATCATTGAGGTTATTGTCTATGCTACATATAGCTTTGGACCAGGTGAGCTACAGGTTCTTGAGAGCCTCTAGTTAATAAATAACAGAAAACACTCTTACAGATATAAAAAAAAATGTACAAAAGTTCTACCTACCTGACAATTATGAAAGTTGAGTTATTGCCCTTTCTTCATAAATTTTCGAAATATTTTGAAAGGCAGATATAAAAATCCACCTGCAATAGGTGTATTTGCCATTTTAGTTCATCTTGCTAAAGCTAGGATGGGCTTTTTCCATTACTTTTCCTCTATTGTCAGTCTTAAACTGTCTTATTTAGAGGTAATTTGGGCCAATTTGATCCAAACTTTATCACAATATTCCTCTCTGGTGGTCCCCTGAGTTGGACTTCAAGATGGCTACCAGCATGGAACATGGTTTTACATTGGACTCTATGGGAAAACTCATTCTGTGATCTTCTCTGCAACCGTTTGGCCAGTTGGAACCAGACTTTGTCAAAAAAAGTCCTTGTGGGGTCCCGTATTAAACAGTGTCCAACAGGTTCACTCCTTGACCAAGTTGGCCACCAGTATAGTTTAACACAGGAACATTTGAGAATACTTTCAAAACTGTTTTCTAAAGCCACTGGGCCAAATTTTATAAAATTCCTTTTGTGGTCCTCTATGAAACAATTTGAACAATTTTTACAGGGGCTATCCAAAGATGATTATGACCCAAGTTCGGTTCCAGCTGGTCAAATGGTTTGAAGAAGATCTTTGAAAGTGCTTCCATAGGTTCAATGTTTAAATAAGTGTCCTGCTGGCAGCCATCTTCATAAGGATTGGCTCAGTGGCCAAGATAATATGTGTTCTCCCATCAAAATTTGACATGAATATAAATGAATTAAAAAATCATACTCAAATGGCTTAAATAAAGAATCTTTACTTTCAAGTCGTTGATTATCATAGTTCTACTGTTGAAAGCGTTAAACTATAAAAGTTCAAGCTTTAGCGAGAACTTTTATGTTTAACCCTTGAGATAACTTAGTTCTTGTTGTAGAAACTACATTTATTATACTTTAACATGTTTAACTTTTATGTTTACATGTTAAATACTGACATGTGCATACAATTCTTGTTAAAGAGTAAAAGTCCCATGAAAAAAGGGGGGAAAATGTAGTAATAGTCAATTCCATTGAGCTAACAGAGTAAATTTTCTTCATCTCATGGGATTTTAATTCCTGCACTCCCCCCCCCCCCCCCCCACACGCACACACATTTTTAGTTTGCCAAAACAAAGTTGAAGGGGACTATTAGAGAACCCTGGGTGTCTGGATGTGTCCACATCTACATTTGAGTGTATATCTTTGGAACTGTGAAGCCTAGGGTCATCAAACTTTGTATGCAGGTGCATCTTGGGTTGTCTCACAGCCTCCAGGAAAATGAGTTTTTTTACGCTTGATTGCCTTGCATTTAATTTTAGGTCGGAGTTCATATCTCAGTTACTGTACATGGTAGGATCATGTAACCTTGTATGTGCATGCATCTTTGGCCGTAGGTCAGCATTCAGGTAAAATAAGGTCACTTTGACCTATATTTTCCACATGATTGACTTACATTCAAGTTTACATCAGAGTTCATATCTCAGTTACTGTATATGCCATGATCATCTAACCTTGCATGTGCACCCATCTTTGGCGGTAGATCAGCATCAAGGAAGAAATTGGTCATTTTGGCCTAAATTTTAGCATGATTGACTTATATTTAAGTTTACATACAAGTTCATATCTCAGTTACTGTACATGGTGGGATCATCTAACCTTGCTTGTGCATAGTAAATGAAAGAATATGGAGTAAATGTACATGAGATAAAGTCTCTACAAATAAATGGAAAAAACAAGCAAAGGAACAACACTTTTATTGTTGTTCTTCATCTTGAAGTCACAATGAGGCCTTCAACAATGAGCTTTGCTTATACCTCATAGTAAGTTCAAGATGGCCTCTAGCACCGATTTGAGTGGAATTCTTTGCTAATTGTAGAACAATGCTACATCCATGTCTTTTGTGGTCATGGATGCAGGATAATGCCGGGATTGTCAACAAACATTAATTAAACTGGCAAAGTGCTCTTACAATCATCATTACTGTCATCAGTTGCCTGACAAAAGCACTAGTGTCTTAAGCCAATGGACAATCACAACACACAGACAAGTGCAGGTCACTCATCAAGTCAATTGTAAGAAAACTTGGCATTATAAAATAGTGAGATGTGGGCACTTTAAACAGGTGGTCAGAAATACATTTTGAAATTATGATTTGAAAGTATCATAGTATATCCATATGAGAAATTCTCTCACGAACAAGTACACCATAACTGAAATATATTGAGAGCATAATCTCTCGCAGAGGGAATCTGTGGCAATATGCTAGCATCCTGACAAAATTAGGTCACTTTGACCTACATTTTCTGCATGATTGACTTGCATTCAAGTTGATGTCTGAGTTCATATCATCCAGGTTTGCATATTATGCATGCATCCTAATGAAACATCAACATCCATTACAAATTTGGTGAATTTGACCTACATTTTCCGCTTGATTGATTTACATAAAGATCTTAGTCACTGTACATTGTAGGATTATCCAACTATGTAGATGCATGCATGCGGATGATACACTAGCATCCAGGCCAAATGGGGTTTATTTGACCTATTTTTTATGCTTGATTCATTTGCACTCAGATCTCAGTCACTGCAAATGGTAGTATCCTCTTACCTTGCATATGCATGCATCTTGGATGGTACATGTAAGCATCCAGGACAAATTAGGTCCTTCTGACCTACATTTCTGTTTGACCAACTGACACTCAAGTTCTTGGAAGAGTTCATATCTCAGTCAAGGTACATTGTAGGATCATCTAACCTTGTATAAGTATGCACCTCAGATGGTACATCATCACTATCCAGGCAACGTTGTGTAATTTTGACCTACATTTTTTGCTTGATCGACTTATCATGGAATTTAACATCATAGTTCATTTTCAGCTACTGAATGTTATATGCTTATGTAAACTTAGATGTGCATTCATGTTAAGCAGCATCAAGGCAAAGTTATACTATTGTGACCTTAAGCTACAACGAGGCGAATAAGGCAAACTTTATAATCGTAGATTATCTATGTTTGGATTAGTGTTGGGAATCGGATAAAAGAATCATAATCAATTAATCGGAATAATCGGATATAACTTCCGATTCGATTATCGATTAGAATCGGATATCTTTAAAGTGCTTATAGAGTTTGGTTTTAACCATGTTTGCTGTGCTGTTATATTGCTTGAATTCAAACATATCGATTTTCAATGTCCATTTGAAAATGCATTATGTATATTATCATATTTATGACCTGTTGTTTGAGAACAATTCTATACAGTATGAGTATGCTATATTAAGAGAACTCCACTTCTGAAAAACAATTTTATTACTATTCATTACCCATTCTAGTATTATCTGACAAATAAGTGTTGAATTTTCTGCAAAATTTAACTGGCATCCGATTATCGATTATTGAAAATTATAATCGATTTATCGATTTCAATTGGAAAATCAATCGATAATGGATTATAATCGATCATCGGAACATCACTAGTTTGGATTTAGAAATTTAATTTTGGTGTTGAATCATTGCAGACAGTCTTTAGATGTGATATTGGTCTTGTTGCAAACTACCGGTAGAGGCCCAATATGCGATTTGACACATACTCCTACATTTTTAGTTTGCCTCAACGAAGTTGGGGGGGGGGGGGACTATTGGAGTACCCCCGGCGTCCCCGTCTACGTCCGCGTCCACATTTGGGTGTATATCTCGGCAACTATGCATGGTAGGATCATCAAACTTTACATGCAGGTGCATCTTGGGTTGACTCACAGCCTCCCATAAAATAGGGCCTCTTTGACCTATATTTTCCGCTTGAACGACTTACATTCAAGTTTACGTCCAAGTTCAGATCTCAGTCACTATACATGGTAGGATCATGAACCTTGCATATGCATGCATCTCTGATGGTAGGTCAGCATCCAGGCAAAATTAGGTCTCTTTGACCTATATTTTCTGCTTGGATGACTTACATTCAGGTTTACGTCGGAGTTCAGATCTCAGTCATTATACATGGTAGGATCATGTAGGATCATGTAACCTTGCATATGCATGCATCTCTGATGGTAGGTCAGCATCCAGGCAAAATTAGGTCACCTTGACCTATATTTTCCGCTTGAAAGACTTACATTCAAGTTAATGTCCGAGTTCAGATCTCAGTCACTATACATGGTAGGATCATGTACCCTTGCATATGCATGCATTTCTGAGGGTACGTCAGCATCTAGGCAAAATTAGGTCACTTTGACCTATATTTCCCGCTTGAACGACTTACATTCAAGTTTACGTCCAAGTTCAGATCTCAGTCACTATACATGGTAGGATCATGTACCCTTGTATATGTATGCATCTCTGATGGTAGGTCAGCATCCAGGCAAAATTAGGTCACTTTGACCTATATTTTCCGCTTGAACGACTTACATTCAAGTTTACGTCCGAGTTCAGATCTCAGTCACTATACATGGTAGGATCGTCTACGTCCGTGTCCGCGTCCACATTTGGGTGTATATCTCGGCAACTATGCATGGTAGGATCATCAAACTTTACATGCAGGTGCATCTTGGGTTGACTCACAACCTCCCAGAAAATTAGGTCACTTTGACATATATTTTCTGCTTGAACGACTTACATTCAAGTTTACGTCCGCGTTCAGATCTGGGTCACTATACATGGTAGGATCATGTAACCTTGCATATGCATGCATCTCTGATGGTAGGTCAGCATCCAGGCAAAATTAGGTCACTTTGACCTATATTTTATGTTTGATTGACTTACATCCAAACTTACTGAAGAGTTTAGATCTGGGCCACTATACATGTTAAGAACATGTTAACTTGCATATACATGCATCTCTAATGGTAGGTCAGCATCCAGGCAAAATTAGGTCCACTCTGACGAAGTGCCGTAAGGCCTCATCAAATTGATTAATAGATTCTCATCCCCACCTGCCCCATTTTTTCTAAGCTCAATTTTTTTTTATTTGCAATTATTCAGAAATTTTCTTTAAATTCCTATAAATTTTAGTGAAAATCAGTAAAAAATAAAAAATAAAACCCTCCCACCCGCCCAAGATTTACAGGTGGATGAGAATCTACAAATTAACTTGATAGGGCCTAACGAGGCGAACTTCGTAATTGTTGATTACCTATGTTTGGATACAGGGATTTGATTTTGTTGTAGAATTGTTGCATATACATGTAGTCTGTTAATTTGTACAAAGCTTTCAGATTTTTAACCAGGTTTCCAGTTATTGAAAAAATGGTGATGTACATCGGTTGGGTGGTCTGTTGGCAGGTGTCTGTTAGATCTTGTAGGCACAACTTCTTAGAAATGGTTAAAATTTTGCTTTGAATGTATTAAACACATGATATAGATGTGCATAATGTTACTGAATTTATTATACCCCCGCAAACGAAGTTTTTGGATGGGGGGTATATAGGAATCACCATGTCTGTCCGTCTGTCCATCTGTCTGTCTGTCCCCTTTCGTGTCCGGAGCAGAACTTTTGTACTGTAGCACCTAGGATTATCAAACTTGGTGTGTGGATGCATCATGGGAAGACGATGTGTCGCGTACCAAATTTAGGTCATTGTGACCTTCTCTTTGACCTTTATGATAGTAAAACCATGTGCATTTCGTGTCAGGAGCAGAACCTTTGTACCGTAGCACCTAGGATTATCAAACTTGGTGTGTGGATGCATCATGGGAAGATGATGTGTCGCGTACCTAATTTAGGTCACTGTGACCTTGACTTTGACCTTTGACCTTTATGATAGTAAAACCATGTGCATTTCGTGTCAGGAGCAGAACTTTTGTACCGTAGCACCTAGGATTATCAAACTTGGTGTGTGGATGCATCATGGGAAGACGATGTGTCACGTACCAAATTTAGGTTACAGTGACCTCGACTTTGACCTTTGACCTTTGTGATAGTAAAACAGTGTCCGGAGCAGTACTTTTGTACCGTAGCACCTAGGATTATCAAACTTGGTGTGTGGATGCATCATGGGAAGACAATGTGTCGCCTACCAAATTTAGGTCACTGTGACCTTGACTTTGACCTTTGACCTTTATGATAGTAAAACCTGGTCCGGAGCAGTACTTTTGTACTGTAGCACCTAGAATTATCAAACTTGGTGTGTGGATGCATCATGGGAAGACGATGTGTCGCTTACCTAATTTAGGTCACTATGACCTCGACTTTGACCTTTGACCTTTATGATAGTAAAACGGTGTCCGGAGCGGTACCGTAGCACCTAGAATTATCAAAGGTGTGTGGATGCATCATGGGAAGGCGATGTGTCGCCTACCAAATTTAGGTCACTGTGACCTTGACTTTGACCTTTGACCTTTGTGAAAGTAAACCGTGTCCAGAGCAGAACTTTTGTACCGTAGCACCTAGGATTATCAAACTTGGTGTGTGGATGCATCATGGGAAGATGATTTGTTGCGTACCAAATTTTGGTTACAGTGACCTTGACTTTGACCTTTGACCTTTATGATAGTGAAACCGTGTCCGGAGCAGAACTTTTGTACCATAGCACCTAGGATTATCAAACTTGGTGTGTGGATGCATCATTGAAAGGCGATGTGTGGCGTACCAAATTTAGGTCACTGTGACCTTGACTTTGACCTTTGACCTTTATGATAGTAAAACCATGTCCGGAGTAGAACTTTTGTACATTAGCACCTAGGATTATCAAACTTGGTGTGTGTGGATGCATCATGGGAAGACGATGTGTCGCCTACCAAATTTAGGTCACTGTGACCTTGACTTTCACCTTTGACCTTTGTGATAGTAAAACCGTGTCCGGAGTAGAACTTTTGTACGGTAGCACCTAGGATTATCAAACTTGGTGTGTGTGGATGCATCATGGGAAGACGATGTGTCGCCTACCAAATTTAGGTCACTGTGACCTCGACTTTCACCTTTGACCTTTGTGATAGTAAAACCATGTCCGAAGCAGAACTTTTGTACCGTAGCACCTAGGATTATCAAACTTGGTGTGTGGATGCATCATGGGAAGACGATGTGTCGGGTACCAAATTTAGGTCACTGTGACCTTGACTTTGACCTTTGACCTTAATGATAGTAAATCCTTGCTCATTTTGTGCCGAAAGCTTGGTTAAATCAGCTTTGTATCCACCGAATTATATATTATTTAATGTATTACCCTTTAAATGAAGTACCAGATATGAATTGATTGGAATAAAACCTGTAATTTCAGTCCTGACAGGCTTTATTTCTGTTAGATTTACTTTCCAATTACCATGTGGCTGAAGGTCAAATTTCAAAATGACATGCCTTGGTACTCAAATGCAGTTGTGGGGGATATTAGTCTGGCTTTGCCGACAGCTCTAGTTTTTTAATTGGGGGTCCAAAAGGAGTGATCAGATGGGGTCGCAATATTTGATTGGCCAAATTTCATATATACAGTCTAACTTCAATGGCACGGTCACCCAATGGACCGATGAAAGCTAGAGAGGTGTTCGAACTTTCGAAACTATGTTAAAACTTGAACAAAGGGACCAGAAATGGGTTTGAGACATCCATGGTGTTTAATCAATTGCAGTTGGAGCCATGGAAGTTCTTCTGTAATTGTGTACCAAAAAGACCATTTCAATGGCCTTGAAGATGTTTGTTATGTAAGACAACTTTATCTTTTTTATATGTTTGATATTCAACCCATCAATATGTGATATGTGTTACTCGGGAGAAAGATCCTTCATGACAGATCTAGTGCATATCATGTGTCATTTGTATTAAAATTAAAGACAATTTAATAGACAAGTATTATCTGGTACCCAACTGTTCCAGTGCTGGAATGTAGAGTATTTGAGTGGTACAATGGTATAAATGTTGACAAGCTGTCACCTTAACATTAAACCAAAGTATCTTTATCACTAAAAGTTTTATTTCAAGTGCATTTTAAATACATCCAACAAATTCATTTTATCAAGGTAAACAATTGGTAACAATAGCGATGTTTGTATTGTCTCCCGTCTTAACCAAAATTGACATAGTATTATCATTTGAAGGTGTTTTATCCAAATAAAATATTGTTATTAAACACCTTTATAACCTACAAATATCAAATTGAAGTATCGATCATAGATAGTAATCCATATATATTTATATGATTGGGGTTTGAACGGGTATTTACCCTTGTCATATCTATTTTATTGGTCTATTTTTTACTAATATTTGATAGCAATTTAACTAAATTTATTGTCCCTCATATGAGCTAGACTCCTGTGTATTTGATCCAAAATTATTGACTTGCATGATTCAAAATTTTATAAGTATTATATCAGATTATTTAAAGCTGGTAAATAGTTAAGAAGATGGTATAACATTGTATAACATTGAAAAAACAGTTCTCTGCTTGAACTTTACTGCCAACTGAACCAAATTAATCAAAGAAATCCTAAGTAACTGTAGATTCCATTATTAGTGGTAATGGGAATCTGAAGAATTTTTATAACCAATCATTGTTTATACCCAACCTACTGTTGATTGAGTAAGAATTTGAAAAATGCATGTACACTGTATTTGCCTATTCACCAACACAGAATGGTTCACTGTTCTAACCTAAGCATTTTTCTGATTTTTTATTAAACTCAGAATTCTGCAATCAGAATGAAACTACAAAGGTTTTAAATCCAATTGCAAAGCACTCAATAATTGAGTCAAATACTTACAAAACCCCGTTTATGCACATTTGACAATAAACATAGTGTGACAAAAGAACTAGTTCACTGTTCACTAGCTATCAAATTGGCCTTAAAAATCTAAGTTTTCTGATATAGACTGTTACTATATCTTTGTAAAAATGCCAATAAAGTTTGATTAACAAGGATCAGACAATTAAGTTTTAAGCTTGATTCATAAATGATGTCACAAAAATGAATTTGCAGTTTTTATAAAAACTAGAGCTGTCACCAAATGGTGTAGCCAGCTGTACTCTCTGCTCAATGAACCCTGATTCCATTTTAAGTATGTTGACACAATACAGTTGTGGACACAATGATCTGCCTCACCCTTTTTCCAGAAAATATTATGACGAATTATCTCCCCTTTAAAATTTTGGGCAGCAACCCTATTGCTTCATGCACATTGTCATCTTCTGGTGGTGTACAATAACTGTGAAACATTTCATTAAAATCCAAGCACCCATTTATGAGGACATGTGATGACTAGGTTTGTCCCCCCTTTTTTCAAGAAAAAAAAAATTCAAAAAAAATTATTCCCCCTTTAAAATTTCCAGCAGCAATTATATTACTTCATGCACATCTTCAGGTAGTGTACAGTGTACTACCACTGTGTAACATTTCATAAAAATTATCAGTCGTTTAAGAGAACATTGGCTGGCAAGGTTCATAGACGCACAGATAGATGGACGGGCTGACAGGGGGATTCTTATATACCCCAAAACTTTGCAGGGGTTATAGTAACAGTGGCACTTCCCCTTTCCAAAAAAACATTTTTTTCTGATATGATTACAACTTGCAATTTCATAAACTTTCATGCAAAAAGATATATGGGTGAGTGGTGGCCCAAATATATTACTTTTATAAATAACTGTTCAAAATTTTAGCCAAAATCATTGAAAATCATGATTCTGCACATTGTTGTTGTCTTTATGATGGCAAACATTTGACAGAAACTAAATGTTTAGACCTTTGTTTGTATATATTTTATTAAATAATCTGAAATATTTTGGATATTTAGGGTCAAAATCATCAGTTATTATACCCCCCGCAAACAAAGTTTTGGGGGTACATAGGAATCACCCTGTCTGTCTGTCCGTCCGTCTGTCCGTCTGTCCACACTTCTCATAAGCGCAACTCCTCTTAAACCACTTGAAGGATTTTGATGAAACTTTACACAAAGGAAGGACACTATATGGAGATGTGCATGAAGAAATATTATTATTGCTCAAAACCAGGAAGGGGAGATAATTGAACTTGGACTTTTTGTTGATTCCCCATGTATGGGTTACCTTGTAAGCGCAACTCCTCTTAAACCACTTGAAAGAATTTAATGAAACTTTACACAAAGTAAGAACACTATATGGAGATGTGCATGATGGAATATAATTATTGTCAGAAACCAGGAAGGGGAGATAATTTAACTTTGAGTTTTCCTTGATTCCCTATGTATGGATTACCTCTTACGCACAACTCCTCTTAATCCACTTGAAGGATTTTGATGAAACTTTAGACAAAGGATGAACACTATATGTAGATGTGTAAAATGTCAAATAGGCTGAAAAGGGTGAATTTTATATTTGTCTGATTTAGACAGAGTGTTTTCATTGGAACCCTTGTGAAAAGTTTTTTCTTGAAGATTATATCATTGTGTCCACACTTGTACTGTGTCAGCACCTGTATTGTGTCCACACCAAATTAATTTTGCACTTACCATATCGATTCAGGGTTCAATGAGCGGAGGGTATCTTTGGCTGCCATTCGGCGACAGCTCTTGTTGAACTTGCTTATATGAATTGAAAGTAGAAAATTTAGTGAAACTATGAACATGTGTATGTTTCTTTAAAAGTAACTGAATTTTGTTTTCTTGCAGATACTTTGGAACAAAGATGTAACTAAAGAAGCAAATTTAATTCAGAAATGTCTTCCAGGAAGATGAATAAGGTATGAGTAATCAATTAGCGGTCGAAGGCTTACAACAGGACTTTTAAGGCAGACCTCAGAAACCAAGAGAATAAAATTACAGCAAAGTTTTCCACTGTCATTATTTTTTGTCTCGCCTGCGACGAAAGTCGCGAAAGCGAGACATAGGCGTGCAAAGTATGACGGCGACGGCGGCGTAAACCCAAGTTTTAATACAGAAGCCATTGATGTAGGAACTTTATATTTGGTCCATATGTAGCTTACGGCGAACCCTATCTGTCGGACCCAAAATCATGTGACCTTGACCTATATTTCGCGGTCCAGTGACCAGGTTAAGTTTTTTTGCTTAAGTCCATTTTTCAATAACTAGAAGCTAGAAGTCAATGATATTTGGTATATAGCTTGGTCTTGGTTAGTACATGTCCGTCTGCCATATGGCTTTTGACCTTGACCTCAATTTCACGGTCCAGTGACCAGGTTAAGTTTCTTTGCTTAAGTCTGTTTCTCAATAACTACAAGCCATAGGTCAATGATATTTGGTATA